>BDSI01000010.1:947874-1095040 GCA_003117195.1 Eudorina sp. 2006-703-Eu-15
CTGCTACCGCGGCCGCGGCCAGCGGCGATGGAGGCCCCGACCGGCTGACCCCCGTGTGCCGTACGGGAACGACGCCGCCGATCACCGGCTGTGGTGGAAGGTCGCGGAAGCAGGTGCAGGATGCGCGGGACAGACAGACAGACTGACTGGCAGACATGGGGCTTGAGGGACGGCATCAGACCATCACAGAGGAACCGGTGGCGGCCGCCCCGCAGCAGGGGCACAGAACGGTATGGCACGGTACGGCATGGTATGGCAAGGTACGGCACAGTATGGCACGGTATGACACAATCGGATGGCCCCACAGCGCCGCTGAGCGCAATCACCTTTGGGCCGCAGCAATCGGTCATACTCCCATACGTGAAGAAGCATCCAACCAACCCTCCCTACCAAAACATGTTCACCGGCGGCGATACTTCGACTCAGCGTCAGAAACCCTTTCGACTCGACCATGTATCGGAACACAGCAGCAACGGATCACTCCAATAGCACCTCACGCGCCAGCGGGCTCGATGGCACGTTGCACGGGATTCCACTGACGACTGCGCATCGGGATCCGGCGCCCGCACCCGCACGCGGTGTGCATACCTGGGAGCATACCTGTCCGCTGCCGTCAGCCGTGCCCTGCAGCATCGGCATCGCCGCCCCCCCTGGGAGGCTGATATCCGTGCCACAGATGCTGCCGCTGGCGCCGCTGGCGGTGCCGCCGGAGCACCCAATCCAACCCACATCCGTAACGGGCGGATCTTCCGGAGTGGACGGCGCCGCCTCCGCCGCATCGGCGGCGCCCGCCGTCGCGCCGCCGCGTGTGCCAACTGCGGCACCTCGAGTGCGGGGCCCTTTGGGTTTCCGTACTACCGCCCGGCGGGGCCTCCCCCGGCGGCCGGCGAAGCCTCGAAGCGTGGCCGTGGCACCTCCTGCACCGTCAGAGTCGTCCGTGTCGTCCACCTCCATGTTTTCCTCCACGTCATCATCATTGTCGTCGTCATACAAGGTCTCGCTGGAGCTGCTTTCCCGCCGTGAAGGGCGGGCGCGCGCGGCCCCGCCCCGCCGCCGCCGCGGCCGCGTGGCCGGCGGCGCCACTGCCGGCGCCGGCGCCGCTGCCGGCGCCGGCGCCGCCGCCGGCGCTACGTTGTCTTCCTTCATGGCGTCAAACGACTCGGGGGCGTCGGTTGGGCCGTCACTGCCGTCCGCGGCGGCAGTGCCCTCGGCACCCTCAGCGGCGGCCCCTCGGGTGCTGTTGAGCTGGGCTTGTGCCGCTGCCAGCTGCCGCTGCTGCCGTAGCGCCCTCAGCTTGTTACGGCGCCGCTCGCTGTGCAGTTTGAGCTGGACCCGACAAGACCTACGGTGGCAGTGGAGGCAAGGCGAGGAGGCGGTGCAAACAAAGGTCACAGCAGCCACATGTGTGCCTGTGTGGTGGGCAGTGCTCCCAGCCAGCCCGCACCCGACAAGGTCTGAAGGTGGCACCCAAGGATTAATCCAGGCTGGGGCCGAAAGTAGGGGCAAGAAAGGTCAAACGCCCTGACCCGCTGATTCTCTGTGTGGCCATTAACCGCACGGATCTGCGTGTCCCTTCGACGCACACTCACTCATGCAGGTCTCTTATCTAAACACACTCATGCGAGGCCATGGTCGCACGTAGTACTGGTGGTGGACAAGTGGAGGCATGGCTGTTTCTTGGCTGCGATATATCAATGATGTTTTTTCGGACTTTAAGGCACTTACTTCTTCTTTCCATCGAACTCCTCGATTGGCTGGAACTTGGCGCACTGCAGCAGGCCAGGCGGCGGCCGCAAGGCGAGGACGGGGCGTCACTTCGGCGCGAAACGATGCAGAGAAGAGCTCTATCCGGTCCCGTCACCGCAGCCAGATGTCGAGCCCAGGCATGAGTCGGAGGCGGGTGCGTGTTGCGCGGACATCCTCCGGTGCGCTGCGTGACTGTGCATCGTGCTGTGGCGTGACTGTGCGGATCAGCTTCTTTTCGGGCGTCCACGCACCATGGCATGTGAGAAATGCTGAGCGCACCATGGCATGTGAGAAATGCTGAGCGCACCTAGGCATTCTAGATCACATACGCGTCTTCCTTCTCGTTTACGACATGCAACTTGGCAGGGACACGTATCCTGGGCGCCAGCCGCGATCCGGCAACAGCCACGTGGTACGACGCTTTGACTCGTTTTAACGCGCAGAGGTAGTTTAGATAAGGGTAATGTTTTGTTTTTTCGCTGCTTCAGAAGTCAGATCAAGCTCAAGGCGAACCATGGCGATCGAGCTATTAGGTAAGTGCCCCAAGAATTCGACATCGGCAAAATTCACTCCATAAAATTTGATAGATTATCATACTTTTATGCATGTATGCAGTTGGCAAAGCTGAAGGAATGTCGGCGGCATGTTACTACAGTTTGAGCTTACGGGGGCCCGGGCCCGGCGCACGGGCAAAGGTCCGGGCCCCGGACCTCAAGAGTGACCCGACATGCATTTCAAGAAGAAATGATAAGAATATCAAGGAATACTTTCAAATGCTCCGTAGCATTGACGGCGTCGCGCAGGGCTATCGGGGCCGCCCGGGCCCGTCCCTAGCCAGCGAATTGCGCACACCTGTTGACAGAAGCGTTGCACATGCCCATCAACCAGCAGCCGCAGGGATTTCAGGTGTTCCTCACAGACGGTATAGCGGCGATAATACGCCCTTTCAAACTCCATGGAGCGAGTGCAGCCTTCCACCTGCAGCAGCCAAAGCGATTAAAAAATCCAAGTTGCCGGATATGCAGCTGATATATATTAATGCCCTGGTACAACAAACACAGCGTTTAATCGCGCCGACTGTCGCTAAGCGGTCACACGTTCCGAACTAGGGATGCGAGCCGGGGATCGTCGGTGCGTTTTCACCACGTCATCAGCCCTAGATTGCTAAAGAGGACATCTTCAAATCTTGAGCGCGTACGCAGCGTGGGGCCGAGCCTGACATTGTTCGAAACTTACGACTGAGGAAGTAAAGAGCACCAACAAGAGCGGCTCCCGCATGCATTCACCAATGTACAGAGTATTTAATACAGCTTGGTCAAACTGCTGAGCTCACCTTGCAAAGACGCGATGTGCCGCCCGACGATGCATCAGTCTGTTGAACGGCTCTTTGGCCTTCTGTCGCGTCGCGACGCCCGCTGAATTGACGATCTCTGTCATTTGCACACAATGTGCGTCCAGCGTCACCCATATGATGCGCCGCCGAGCCTTCTGGCTCTGCCATGTGCGTGTCTGGGGTTCAAACACCGCGTTCGACCCACAGTGTGGTTGTCACGCGGTCATACAAGGAGTCGCTGAATCGGCGATGAAAGCTTGGAATCTCAGGAATTGTTCTCACTAATTCGTCTATAAATTGAGGAAGTTAGGACAGATGTGCCAATTTGCTGATCTTCCTCAGCATTGCCACTGATTTACAATGATGTAATTACTCAAGTACAAGTATGAAAGGCAACATTTCAGTTCATCGACTGATGATAGGGACAGTTGTACAGCAAAATAAACGAACCTAATTATCCGTATTTTATTGCACGGCCTTTCCACATCTGCAATTTCATGTATATATGTTCTTTAACATATTATATTTTTTGCAATTTTCACAGTCCAATCACGCAACTCCAGTGTGACGTACTGTTGTGCATTTGCGTGCATAATTCCGGGGAAAGTAAGCACGAATTGGTGCAAGATTGAATTTCTTTCTCATTTGCAGCTTTAATCATTTGTAACGTGGATTCCGTATCTGTGATGTACTTATGATTTACCGTACTAACCATGTACAGAGTGTCACGAAAAGCCGTAAACGACAGGAAGGTTGTGGAAGGTCAAAGCGTTCCGTGCTGCCATAATGCTCTAGCTGTTACTGCTGCTGTTCCGATGCCCTGATGGGCACACTACTTCCCAAACAACGTTTAATACGGCTACTTCGGCTACTGATGTGGCCTGATGTAAACGATTGGAGTAGGTGGGAAAGACAATTGTGCGTGTAAACAAGGCACACTTGTCAGTCCATCAATCTGATTCCGTCTTGTGCAAATTCGATAACGAGGGTTTACGGGGCCCCTCGGGCCCAAGAGATAGAACTCGCAACCATGCAGGCCTTGAAGGGCCTGGACTCAAAAGAAGGCGAGTACAATGTCACGGCCTCACCCACGCGCGCCTGTGTTGTGTGAGAGCTAAGCCGCGCAAGCAGGGGAAAGTGCGCGGCGAAAGTGACATGCAAGGATATGCTCTGGGACGAATTAGCCGCCCCATTCGGTTGACGCCAGCGCCAAATATCAAGAGCGTGGCGGGACCCAAGTGAAAGGCCCTGAACACCTTGCTCCGTCCACCTCCACATACACGGCGGTACGGTCGCGAAGTGCGTTTAATACTCGGTTACCTCGCTCATCCTCCGGGATTTTGAAGAAGAGGCGAGGAAGTCAATCATCCATACACACAGTCCATGTACGCATATACGCATCCTTTGCTTTTCAGAGATTCAGACACCATGCCTATCCATTCCCTCAGCGAGCTGCAATCGCTGACCCGCTAGGTAGGTCCACAGTCATCATTTGGCACATTCTTTCATACTAGGGATCAAGCTTGTCGTCCCCCTTAGATAGATGAAAGCAATTGAGCGCCCGGGTTCCCTGCCGTGCGACGTCCGCGCGCGCACGGCACCGTCGCTGCCGACACTTGCACCGCCAGCCACTGCTGGGACATCCAGATCAACGAATGGTTCACGGCCGGAAGTTCGGGTTCTCCTTCTCCAAGGTAATCCTGCTCCCCTGGGTCCTAACCTAAGGTATAAGGCCGACGTCCACCAGAGCCGCCTGAACGAACTCTGTCCATCGCTGGACCCCGACTGGCACACTCCAGGCCGCTTCCCAGGCACATGGGTACATGAAAGACCACCGGCGATGCACGACAGGTCAACACTGTGATGATGACGCCCTGATCCTTCCAGTTCATGGGGCGCATTTATCATGATTAAATACAGGGAGTAGTGCAACGACCGCCCAGACCCGCTTTCACCCACACCAACTGCTGCGCGGTTCCACCGTAAAATCATGAATGAACAGTCTTACTGGTTCTGTGCCGCAGGTGGGCCTAGGTCCAGGGGCTCCTGCCCACAGCAAGCGTTCCTGTCACCGTACTTGAGGTTACTGTGCTGGCGGGGTTGCTGGTGGGGTCGGTTGGCGGTGCGGATTATTCCATTCGTGTGCATGTTGGGGGCGCGAGTGTTGCGTTGTGTTGTGTGGGCTTGGTGTACGGCACCTTCGCTGTGATCGCATGTTGATTGCATACATGATCAAGCGAGGGCTGCTGGCGGCGCAGCAGCAGTCGCTGAGAAATCGCGCAAGCACTCCCCGCCGGCCACGACGCACTGCGTGCCACGCAGTTCAAAAGGGTGTCAAGCAAGGTTGGATTGTTCTACAATCGCCCCTATAGCTCAGAGCGGTTGCAACGTTGCAAACGAGGTTTAAGAAAAGCAGTGACGCAGCACTTTCCCCCGCCCTGGTCCGACGCACAGGCTCAAAGCCAATTTCACGCATATCATCAATGTGATCATATGTGATGCGGGTGACGTATGTTTCCAAGCATATGAACAGAAAGGCTGGCGGCACCCCTCGGCGGCACGCACGCACACTTTCCAGAATTTCGCCAGTCGCCTTGCCGAGGGCATGAGTTCTATAAGATTGCGTGCGCATTTCTGTACAAACTGATCTACCAACTTGTAGAAATTGGCAACGGCACCTCAGGATTCTGCCAAAAAGAGGCTACGACGACACATACGGTACATGAACAGCTACAAACTGGCACTCGACTCATACATGAAAAATCATTCATAGAGCTGCAGGAACAGGGGAACCTAATAATGAGGTCAAAATTATTGCGCGGGCATACCGTAAGCGTAAGAAGGGCGGGCGAAAGTAGCCTGTAGCGAGGCGTCGGGCCCCGGCGGTACAACATTATTCTGCTAGGATGGCTTTGTCAGGAAGGTTTCGTAGGATTTGTCATGAGTCATGTGACAGCTTGACAGGTCGCGCCTGGTCGTGCGTTGCGATTTCGCGACTCTCCTTGATTGACGCCGACGAGAGCAAGAATGAAAGAGAGTAGGACCTCTCGAAGTTGGGAGCTCAAAGGTTGATACACACCTTGACACACTTGTAATGTCGAATGGCGTAAGCCGACTTCACACACTCCAGAATGCACAACAACGATGGGTCTCATTTTACAGCCTTACACAGAGTTTAGCAAACTTCAGAGATACTAACAAAGCTTAAGTTAAAAAGGTTGCAAAACCACGTTTGCGTTTATGACGTGAAAAAGAAATGGCATGGTTCGTCTGACAATTGTAAAATCATTAAAACCAAGTATCTGAAGTGGTATCTGAAGTATCTTATGTTGCTGGTGTTTGCCTACCCTTCGGTAATCGTGCATGAGAATATATGGAAAACAAATACTGGTGCCCTTTCTTATCAATGCGCCTGCAAACGCAAATGACGGGACAGGATGTACAGAAACTGTAGCATTCGGATAGGTTGGACCTGTAGCTGAGAGCGTCTGCCACTGCCCGCCGTTGGCGAGCGAAGGTGTTTCAAACGAGAGGGTAGGCCTGCACAGGCCTGCAGTTCACTGTTGCTCTTTGAGGCTCTTTGCTGTCAATCCCTCAAAATCAAACATGGTCCACATTCTGTGCTGCTTTGTTGCACCAACAGAAACAAGTAATCAGCCACATGGATACCCCGCAAGAGAACGTACGGGATGACTTGCAGGTAGGGTCCCCCACGATGGACTGCAGACCGCAATTTCCTGGAGCCCACCCAACCCCATTCGCTGCCTCCGCGCCCGTATGTAGCATTAGGCACCGTCGCAAAGGAACCCTCAGCTGATGCGCGCTGCAGGCTTACAGAAACACATACCACTGGGAGCCGGCCACCCAGGCAATCCGATCGCCGGCAACAGGGCATCCGTCTCTCTTTATACCCACCATTCATACACATACGAAATGTGTACGTCGAGGGCTTCAGGGGTGCCTTTGCTGCTGTCTGGGTGTGAAGGAGTGAATGGTACAGTGCTGATGATACCTGATAGCCGCCGCCCACCAAGGACCAGTCAGTTGAATGAATGGTAGTCCACACCCCAACGCATGCATGGCTCACGTCCATCCAGTTACATGCCCGCCCCGCGCGGCCCAGTTGCATCTCAGGGTTCTCCAGCAAACAGGTTTCGTTTCTGACCATTCTGACAGGGAGGTACAAGCTTTGCACGGCGGCGACTGTTGGTACTTATCACCTGGCATGCGGCTACGTAGGCGACAAACGAACACGTTCAATCAATCATTCACTCATCACTAATTCATGAACTCGTGTCACTTCGGACCCCGACAAGTAGGGGGTCGGCTTCCTTGAAGCCGGAAAAAGGGCGGGGCCCCCTACAATCCGTACAGGCCGCTTGCTTTACAACGGAAACTCTGTTACCGCGCAAGAGTGTGAGAGAGTGAAAGGGTGCCATCAGTGTTGCTATCTTCCAAAACGGGGAAATAGAATTCCGCAGGTTTCCGGCCTGTCGCCAGTAGCCAAAAAACCTTTTGTGATCTGCTGCGGTTCGACAGGCAGTGTTAACCCCGAACCCCAATTACACCACCCCGATCACACGTACACTCATTCGTGTAACGCTGCACAGAACCCTAAGCCTCGACCGCAACCAACCGCCCAGCCTCGCCCTAGCTTAGGAGGTGAACAAGAAAAGGGGGTAAAAGAAGGCGGCACGGTGCAATGGTGCAATGCGCATTTCCATGGTGACTGTATCGAACAACATGCCAAGGAACTCCAACTGCTGCGACGGTTGGTCGCGGCCCCGATCTTTGCTGGCTTTCCACTCGAGGCCCAGCTCTGTCCCCACCTCATCCAGCACCTCAAACGCGCCCACCACGTCCGCATGGGAGTTGCCCAGCAGCATGAAGTCCACGTAGACGAAGATGCGCACTTGCAACCCCCGACGGTCGCATTCTGTCTGAAAGATGTCCCGGGCCACGGTGGTGAGTTCGACGAAGATGGGTGGGCTCTGGCTGGCGCCGAACGGAAGCGCGACAAAACGCTGAAGAGCGCCTGACACTGGATGCCGAAACGCCACGTACCGTCGTGCCTCCGGCGCCAACATTACATGATGAAAACCGTTGGCGAGGTCGCGTTTGCCGAGGAAACCGTTCGGCGGTAGGTTCTGCAGCAACACCCCCAAGTCTGGAAGCGGGCACGGCAGCTTCTCCATGCACTCGTTGACGCCCGAGCATGAGGGGTCGATGATAGGACGAATAGACTTGTCGGGCTTCAGCACCACGTGTAGGGGGTTTACGACTGCAGCGAAGTCCGTCATGTCCCCATGGACTCCTGCGTCGTACTGCTCCGTAACTCCTGTTACTAGCAGCGCGTCAAAATGCTTGCCCATCGCCTCGAGATGAGGTTGAATGGTCGGGTGATTCCGGAGGTGGTGGGATACTGGGGGGTCCGACGCGAACTGCCAAACTGCTGCGTTGCGGATAGCCGCTGAATCAGCACCCCGCCGCTGCCATGCCTCCGTGTTGAGCTTCGCGCCACCTGCTGGGAACCAGGGCTGGACTGGCGGTCTGCCTGCGCTGTCGCCTGAACCGGTCCCAACACCGACAGTGCTCGCGGCCGCGTCAGCGGCCGCCTCCACCACCTCCTCCAACACACCCAATGTTGTAAGGGGGTCGGTTATGTCGGAAAAGCCACCTGCACCGGGCAAGGAGACCTTAACGACGAGGCTATCTCCAACAGCGGAGATCAACCAAAACCGCGGAGATCAACCAAAACCGCGGCAAACGCTACCCGACATGCACCGAGGCTGCGACCATATCTGCCGACAAAGTTATGCGCTGCTTTCCCCACAGAGAAAAGGCTAACGCGCAGAACCAATGCCCGACATGCACCGCACCACGACCATGCCTGCCGGCAGATGCCAAGCGCCTCTCATTCGCCCGAGAGGAAGGCAATTCACCCAGCCAACCGCCCGACATGCACCGAGGCTGCGACCATATCTGCCGACAAAAGTCATGCGCTGCTTTTCCCACAGAGAAAAGGCTAAGGCGCAGAACCAATGCCCGACATGCACCGCACCACGACCATGCCTGCCGGCAGATGCCAAGCGCCTCTCATTCGCCCGAGAGGAAGGCAAAACACCCAGCCAACCGCCCGACATGCACCGAGGCTGCGACCATATCTGCCGACAAAAGTCATGCGCTGCTTTTCCCACAGAGAAAAGGCTAACGCGCAGAACCAATGCCCGACATGCACCGCACCACGACCATGCCTGCCGGCAGATGCCAAGCGCCTCTCATTCGCCCGAGAGGAAGGCAATTCACCCAGCCAACCGCCCGACATGCACCGAGGCTGCGACCATATCTGCCGACAAAAGTCATGCGCTGCTTTTCCCACAGAGAAAAGGCTAAGGCGCAGAACCAATGCCCGACATGCACCGCACCACGACCATGCCTGCCGGCAGATGCCAAGCGCCTCTCATTCGCCCGAGAGGAAGGCAATTCACCCAGCCAACCGCCCGACATGCACCGAGGCTGCGACCATATCTGCCGACAAAAGTCATGCGCTGCTTTTCCCACAGAGAAAAAGGCTAAGGCGCACAACCAATGCCCGACATGCACCGCACCACGACCATGCCTGCCGGCAGATGCCAAGCGCCTCTCATTCGCCCGAGAGGAAGGCAATTCACCCAGCCAACCGCCCGACATGCACCGAGGCTGCGACCATATCTGCCGACAAAAGTCATGCGCTGCTTTTCCCACAGAGAAGAGACTAAGGCGCACAACCAATGCCCGACATGCACCGCACCACGATCATGCCTGCCGACAGATGCTGGTCGCTACTGTACCGCCCAGACTCAGGTGCCGCACCGCGAACAAGGCTCACCGCTGCCCACAGCAGCAGCCACCAGCTCGCTGGCACCTGCCGCTATCCTTGGCTCCGCACTTGGTGCGGAGCTGTCGACAGGGGCAGGCGCCGTCACCCGCTAGCGGCCCGCACCGCCACGGAGCTCCTGCAACGCCTTGCGCGCCTTGTCTGCGATAGCTGGCTTCTGCCCCTCCGCGGCGTCCACGTACGTCTTGCAGACCCGCCAACGGTGATGCTCGCCGCACAGCACGCAGACCAGGCCTCCGCCGCCTCCCGCGCCAGCCCCATGACCGGCGCCATCGTCTCCACCAATGAACTGCACCGGCTGTTGCTTTTGGGATGGCCCGCCACGCGAGCTGCCGCCGCCGCCGTCTTTGTTACTGCCAATGAAGCGATCTCTAATCCTTGGATCCAACGACGCGATCGTCGTGAGCAGCTGAAGCTGTGTCGTGTCGCTGTCGCGCTGCAGCTGCACCACGTCCGTCCACGGCAGAATTGCTGCCAGCGCGTTGATGTCTTTCTGCAGCTTCTGCCCTTCCGTTGCCGCCTTGAATGCGTTGGCGCTCCTCTGATATGCCGACGCAGCAGCCGCCGCCGCGCCCTCCTCCAACTGACTGTTGCCCTCTGTGAAAGCGGCTGCCCCATCCATCGAAAACTTGAGAATCGAGTTGCGTGAGGCCACATTGAACGAACTAAGTGACGATGCCATCCGACGAGCGCCCATGGCGTCCACCAAGTTGCCTACCAGAGGCAGCGCCGACGCCACTTCCTCAAATGTGGCTGCCTTGTTGAACGTGTCAGCGAGTGAGTCAGGCTTGAACGTCTTGGGCGGTGGGGAGCCCGGAAGCGGTTCGTCGTCGTGGCCGTGTCGTGTTCCCGTAAGCAAAGCCGGCCGTTGGACGAGAGCTCCACCGGTGTGCGTAGTTGGAGCCAGAGCCAGAACGTTGGGATCGAACGCCGCCGCTGCCACAAGTTGACCCAGACCACCTGGTTGTAACGCCCTCAGCTCAACGTCTAATGGTTCTGTCCCGGCGATCCGTCTCCGCTGTTGCTGGTGGTGCTCCAGCTGCAGTTGCTGATCATGCGCCGGCTGAGTCTGCTGGTATTGGTTGTCAGGTAGAGCCGTGCGCGGAGCAACATCGCGTCCAACCGTACCTGGACCAACACCAACCCCAGTCCCTGCCTCACCGGCAATAGCTGGGAGGTCAGATGCAGCCGCTTCTTCTCTCGTGTCGATGCGAGCGCTCAGCTGTCGAATCCGTTGGTGAATGCCATCCCGGCGCGCCTTCCGAGCAGCTAGTTCCTGATAGTCCAATGAGACCTCTGTTTCAATGGTTGTTTGGTATATCTGTTCCGCCTCCTCGATAGCTGCTTTGCCGGCGGCCTTCTCTGCGGCTGTTCGGCCGGTTGGCGCCGCTGAGATCGCTGCCCTCTTTGCCCTGGCTGCGCTAAGAAATACTGTGGAGCCCGCCTTGAAACGCTCAAACTCTTCCGTAGTAAGAACAGCAGCACCAGGTTTCGCCAACTCGGCATCGCAGTCAGCGACTGTAAGCAGATGCTGAAAACCTGCACCGCCGGAACCTGACCCGCCAGTTTCTGACATTTCAACAGACAAACAACTCGCGGGTCGGCAGGCTGCTGTCTCTGTTGCTAGGCGGCGCCCGATCAACGGCCCGTTACTGTACCAGAAGTAATACCGCTACTATTTTATACGTCTACGAAGACGGAAAACAATGTCTAACAAGGAGCAACGGCCCAACAAACTGCGAGGCTCACCCGCACGGCCCGGTGCCGTACCTAACTAGCCACCCGACGGGAGAACCAGCCAACCGAAATCACCGCCTTTCCCAAGCAAGTCTGTCTCACCTTGCGCCACAAACCGCATTTTGGGCAAGGCCTAAAATAACAATTGGCAGGGCAGATTTTGGGGGGCTTCCGAGGTGCCAGGAAATAAAAACCTCCGAGGCAGGCCGGAAATATTTCTGCGTGTTTCGACAGCAGGGCCACTGCTACCACAGCTACAACATAGATTCTCAGTCTTGGAGCCCTGAAGCGCGCTTTCCTTGCGTCGCGGATGCATGTGGGAGAGTAATCAGGAGTTGGGGACACGGCATCACGCAGAGTGTGTTTTGGCGGTAGACAGGTGTACGATGCAGAAATTGCCCCTGCGCCTGCAGATTTCCAGGCCCTTTTGGTAGTCTGGAAAATAGTTGGCAGGGCAGATTTCCGGCTCTCCACAGCGTCAAATAAATGAAATCTCGCAGGTTTCTTGGGGGTCCAGGAAATAAAAAATTTCCGGGGTTTTGGCCCGTAAATATTCTTTTTATTTAAGATAGCGACACTGGGTGCCATTGAGGGTGTCGTTGATGTTGAAGGTGGATCGGCGTGTAGGGTAGCCCCGAAACCTACGCGCCGCCTCATCGCATCTGCATGATTATCGTAACGTTAGACGCCTCTGCACTACCACATCCGTCTGCCAAGCAGATATCAAAAAGCAAGCTTGATGCATTCTTGTTTTTCCGTGAAGCTGTAGTTGTTTGGTCCGACGGCAAGCATGCAGCCCTTCAGTTGCACGCCCGCAGCAGAAGTGAACCTCTAAAGTTTGCCATCAATAGTTACATAGCAAATACAACGCAAAACCAGGGTGCGAAAAAGCCGCGGTGAGACCCGGACTTCGGCCATTGGAACTGGAGAACTTGTTGGTACTCGGTATGCTATCCCTTTGCATTTTGAGACTTTGATTCAATACATATTGTTGAATTGTATTCATCTGGCAAGACAGAAAGGCAAATCTTGATGTTGGTGGCATCTTGATGTTCAAACATCAGAACACTATGGACGTTCAATTTAGCACGCGCTGCCCATTCTTAATCCAAGTATTCATCACGCGTCACCCGTTGAAACAAATATGAGCGCGAGAGGCGTTGGGTGGATGTTGACTCGGGTCCATGGAGACCGCGGAGCTTTACTTTGACCGTTTGTGCGCAAAGAATTTTTTTCAGCCAAACCAAGAATACCTTGCAATAGAAGACAATTAATATGACGAACATAGCGAATTAGTTTAGCGGATAATGAACGTTTTGCCGTTACCCACGGACGGACACACGGCACACGGCACACGGACAGGGGCAATCCTACGGGGCGGGGCCCCCCGAACGCGCTTCGCGCTGGGGCCCCGCCCAAAAAGGGGGGGAGTGTAAGCCGGTACGGCAGTGTGCCGTATAGACGCTCAGGGTTCCCAACCATCCGGTAAGCCTTTGCGTCTTACAGCCATCCGCACGATGACATACAGATAGATGATCTGCACATCGCCGGGACCGGCACGCATCCACACACGCGGAGACACCCACCGGTGAAAACCAGCCCCCAAGGCAAAGGCCACGTGTACATACTGTCAGGCGCGTCGTGTGTCGTGTGTCTCCGTATTGCGGTATGATTTGCCTTGCAGTGGTGGCGCGGCTGCCTTGTCCGCGCGCCTGCATATGGTACGTTTTTCCTCGCAGGTTCCATGGTAAGTATATTGCTACCTGGGATCGGGCGGGCGGGCGGGTTGCAATTCTAAACATACTGTCAGGACGCACTGGCACGAATGGGCGCTGCCAGTGGATGTCCGTCGGCCAAACGCACGGTGGATGTGACCGACCCAGGGGTCGCTTGCTTGAGGTCAGTGCGGCCTCATCATCAGCAGATCACTCGGCACTCGTGACATATGCTCAACCCTCAGGATGCCAGAATATCAGTAAATTAACATGCTTTTCCTCTTTGGCAAGGCTCCTGTCCAGCAGCATGGCGGCATGGCGCCGGCGATACAGACAGGTCACGTTCCAGCGGACGTAATCTTGGTTCGCATTATCATGACCCGCAAGTCTTCACTTCAGCCCATGTTTCTCACCGATGGGCGCCCTTACGACCTCATTACATTCCCGTGCACATGTGCTTGCGCCAAGGAACAACTGCAGGCCAAGAGCGTACCCGCAAGAAAGCACGGAAAGGACACTGCTGCTGGTATGTTTATCTCTGGGCTCTTCAGCGTGTTCAGCTCATTTCATAGGGAAGAGGAGTACAGCTGGTGGAACGCGTTGGCTTCCACGGTAGGAGTTGTACGACAGAACGTTTACGATGAACCTAGAAAGTTACTCGTGAACGTTACTCGGGCATGACACTATTATTTCAATAGCAAACAATAACCTATTTCAGTTTGTCGGTTGTTATATCGCTCGCGTGTTTGGAAACTTTCCAGGCCCTTTGTTTGACGAGAGATCTACGTGGCGCAGGATGCCACCGCCGGCATCGACGTTCCCAGCTTCGTTAGCATTGCATTGTTATACCTGTAGTAGGGCTTACCCTAGGTCTCAATATGTAGCTGCATTCAACGAGGAAGGCCACGAAGTCTGCCCGGAATGCGACAGCGAGTTCGTGGAGCTTGTTGAACAGGTATCGTTACATTTCATATATATTGAAATCTCTGTCGTGGGTCTTGCGCTTTGTCACCCGGTTGCACACATCGCCCTCACCACGCATCGCATTCCCACGGTCCCTGCGCAAGCAGGCGTCGGACAGTCGCCCATCCGAAGGCAGCGATGCTGCGAACCGGCAGCCGGCAGGGCAGAACGTGCCGGCTGGCAACGCGGATGGAAGTCAAGGCGGCTCGGGCCCGAACACCGCGCGACCGCAGCCACCGCGGATTGAATTCCGCGCCATGTTCCATCAGCGCGCTCCCGACCCTGCTGGTGTGCCGTTAACGTTTGTGGACGCAATCAGCCGCTTCGCGCCACTGAGCCTCCCCAACGGACAGCAGGCGTTTGTCCTCCAGGTGCAGGACGGAGTCCTGCTCTCCCCGTTCACGATGGGCGTACCCTTCGGGTGAGTAACCGCGTCTGCCGGGCATCGTCCCCAGACGGGCGTCGGGACGCGGCAAACGAAGTGCGTGGTGGCGAGGGAGCTTACGTGGCGGCCCCTTGAGCGGTTGCTTGGTATCCGGGGTGGGAAACACGCAGCGCCTAGACTGCGAAGCATGAACTGCCAGCGTTTAGAATGGTGTGTTTGGACAGACGCTGGCCCGCAAGGACGGCGTTGCAGACCAGGGGTGCAGGCAGGACAAGAGGGCTTGCACCTGCCATGGCCGCTTTCACCTTGCCCCGGCGCCATTAGGGCTTTGTCACCGCGATGACGCGGATGTCATCGCGTCATTATCAAACTCCACCCGGTTCCCACACACACTCACACACACGTCTGTCCGTCTGTCTGTCTGCCTGTCCACGCACCCGGTTGTGGCCTACCGCCATGCTCCATCCTCCTTCCCTTATTGCGTCGCTTCATGCCACATCGGGAGGACCCAAGCCCCTCGGGGCCGCGCAACTCGGGGCCCGAGCCCCTCGGGGCCCGCTCATTTCGGGGCGTGCTGTAACACTTTCCCCCTTCATTCCTTCGTTCAATTCCGACCACCCATTTCGCCCCCCACTGCCACCCCAGGGATGCCATCGCCCTCAACCCGGCCGACTGGGTCGTGGGCGACGACCTGGATGCCGTGGTGACCCGGGTACTGGACGCCTACATGCCGCCCCGCCGCGCCACCGCACCGGAGGTTCGGGACGCGCTGCCGCGGCGGCGCGTGCGGCCCGGGCCCCTCTCGCCCCGGCCCACCGCGACCCTGGAGGCGGCCGCCAAGGCAGCCTCCGCAGCGAGCCTTAGCCTTCGGCCGGCGGCGGCGGCCCACGCCTCGTTCCTCGAGGGAAACGCGGCAGGGGGCGAGACGGGCACGGCTGTTGGCGACGCGGACGCGGATGCGGATGCGGGGAGGCAGGCAGCGGGGAGGGACGCGGGAGAGCCCTCGCGGGAGTCGGTGGCGGTGGCTGTGCGCCTTGAGCCGTCGGTGGAAGCGGAAGCAGCCGCAGGCAGCGGCGGCAGCGACGGTGGCTGCGTCCGCCTTCAACTGGAGTACATGCCGTGCGCCGCGGCGGGCGCGTCTGCCGGCGGAGACGGAGGCTCGGGTCACAGCACGGGCGCTGAGCGGTCCGCATTCGACGTGCATGGCCCCGCCGCGGCGACGCCGGCGGAGGCGGCGGCGACGGCGACGGTGCCGACGAGCGCCGCACCCGCGGCGGGCGCGACGGCGGCGGAGGGCTTCGCGAGCTGCCAGCCCGGGGAGCTCTGCACGGTGTGCCATGACGCGTTCGACCCGAACGGGCTGGTGGTGGAGCTGCCCTGCCACCACTGCTTCCACGAGGACTGTATCCTGCCCTGGCTGCAGGAGGTGCGGCGAGGGGCGGGGGGCGGCGGCGGGGGCGGCGCGGGATGGCCGCCTGGGTGCCTGGCGCGGAGGGGATGGCACAGGAAATTGGTAGACATTTTCAAACTGCGCTGCTGCCAGAGCGAAGGGCGGGGCGGCGGCGGGGACGCCGGGTGGCCGGGCCGTGGACGGTGTCCCCTGGCACTCCCTGGGGTGCCCGGCGCGGCGCGGGGGCGGGGGTAATGGCGTCGAGGGGCTTCATTTGACGCAGCTTGGCGCTGCAGCAGACCCATGAGCCGTGTGTGCCGTGCGCACAGCACCGAATTGAGTTTGGGGGGGGGGTACAGGCTGGTGTTCGTAGGCATGGGCATAACCTGGTGGGTTTGCGCGTGTGATTGCTGGGGTGCGGCGCCGCACGATGGCGCAATGTGTGCGGGGTACGCAGCCGGGCTTCCAGCTGCTTGCCCGCTGCCCTGTTGGGGTCCTGTGTCACCGGGCGTGATTCCGTACACTTTACCCCCAGTCCTGGTGTGGGTTGCGTTGGTTGATACTCGTCAAATAGGTTTCATGGTTTTTCAATGGGCCTAATTCGCTCCACTCATCCCCCTCGCCCTCCCTGCCCGCCCTCCCCACCTCCCGCCGTGGCAAACAGCAAAACACGTGCCCGGTATGCCGAATGCGCCTGAGGGAAGGGACGGGCGGTAGCACCACTGCCGGCGGCCAACGGCTGCATCAGCAGCAGCAGCCGTTGGACCACCCATTGCTGGGTGTCCCCGCCGTACCGGCGGCGGGGCGGGGAAGGGCAGCGACATCGGAACGGCCCTCGACGGGGCCGGAAACCGCCGCGGGCGCGACGCGCGCTGCGGCGGCCTCCGCGCCCCGGTCACAGCCGCCGCGTGAGGGCCAGCCGGCGCAGCAGCAACAGCGCCCTCCTGGCGGCACCGCGGGTCTCCAGCACTTTCCGCTGCTGGGGGCGCTGAGGCCGCAACCCGTTGGACTGGGGTCCGGCCCGTCGGTCCTGACAGCAGAGCAGCGACACGCCGCGGAGACGGCGCTTGCGCCCCTCCGGACACGGTTTGCGCCGCTGCAGCTCTCCTCGGCGTCCGCCCCTGCGGCCAGAGCGACCCACGGGACGGCGCTGCCGCGCTTCGGGGGCCCTCCAATGATTCCGCTGTTTGGCGGGGCGCCGGCGCATCCGACCCGTGGGTCAGGCTCGGGACCGGGCACTCAGCCATCGCCAGGCGGCCAGCAGGGGCACGGCCACGGCGGGGCAACGGCTCTCCGCGGTGGCTTCTTTAACAACCCGCTTGTGAATCTGTACGGCGGCCTCAGCGCGGCGAGCTCCGCGCCGCCGTCGGCCGGTGGCGGCGCGGGCGCCTGCGGAACTCGTTCGGCGCTCCGCGGCGGGTTCTTCAACAGTACCGGGGGCGCCCCCACCGCAGCTGCTGGCACGACACCAGGCGGTCGCGCCGGCAGCGGCGGCTCGGCTGCTGCAGGGGCGCAGCGGGCTTGGACTGCCGACGGAGCCGCGGGGCTCGGCGGCGCAGGCGCGCTGCCGCGGCGGCCGCAGAGGCCGCAGCCCAATAGCAGCAGCAGCGGCGGCGGCGGCGGCAGCAGCCGGCCCCGCGGGGATTCCGCCGAGGCTTCCGCGGGCGCCCCGGGGGCCACCCAGCGGCGGCGGGAGGCCATGGCCCGGATGGTCTGGTCGGTGTCGATTGCGGAGGCGGCGGAGCGGGGCGGCATCCAGTCTGCTGCGGCGGGTCCGCCAGCCGCGGAGGCGGCTGCGGCGGCGGCCGCAGCGGCCCCCGCCGCGGCGCCGGCGGATGGCGCCCCTGCGACCTCCGGGGGTGCGCCCTCCGGGGACAGCACCAGCAGGAGGGCGGTGAACCTGGGCATGGCGATGAGTCATCCGGAGATGGGCAGCGAGGCGGTGCTGGCGGCACTGGCGGAGTCGCTGCCGGGGCTCGATCGGTCGGGTCTGCCGCGTCCCAGTGAGGACGAGCTGACGCGGATGCAGCGCCAGGCTCTCGCGGTAAGGCTCCAGGGTGGGTGGGTGGCTGGGTTGGTGGGTGGTGTGGTGTGGTGCGGGGATCGCAACGTGGCATCGGACACCGGAACCAGGCCCCACATGTCGCTCTGGGGCGTCTTCAGCACAGCTGGCGCTGCGGCGTGGCATTGGACACCGGAACCAGGTGGAGCATGGTTTGCATGGGGGACCAGGTGGAGCATGGTTTGCATATGGAGCCTTGGGGGATTTACAAAACGAAAGCGAAGGCAACCAGAGGGAGTGGACGGGCGGGGTCCGGAGGTGTAGAGCTGAGTTGGTCGGCGGCGGGGGGAGCGCAGCCCGTGGCGCAAGGGCTGTTGGTGGCGCCACGTTAAGAGTTGCGGGGCGGGGGGGGGTGGAAATCGGAAAATATAGGAATTGGTAGACAGATTCATTCATGCTGCGCGGCTGCCAGAGCGGAGGGAGGAGGGCAGGGTGTCTTCACGGGCGCCTGCGCATGGTGTGTCGTCTGCCGGCACGGTGGCCGGTTGGGACGTTCCCGGCGGCCACCATGCCGGACCACAACATAGATAGGTGGCCGTGCAGGGGCTGTTAATGGCCGGCTGGCTGGCAATCGGAAGGCCATTCGGGCGGTTGAACGGCACCGGCAATCGGAAGCCTGTTAGAACATCAACATGGGGCGCTGCCCATAGTTGTATGGAGTGCGGGGCCCGCCACCGACGCGATGCTGAATTGCTGATGCATGTGCACGCGCCTGTGCTCACGTGCGCTCGACTGCCGTTGATGGCTGCATGCCCGTGTGTCCACTTGTGGTGCATGGCGAATTGATGAATTGGCCGCTGCACGTGCAGGTCGCGATGCGCATGGCGCACACGCTGCCCGCCCCCGGGACGCCGCCCCATGAGCTCATGTCCAGTATCGCGGGCGTGGCGGGCCGTTGGCTGGCGCGCGCCGTGACGATTGTACGGCGAGTCCCGAGAGCCGCTTCGTCCGAATCCGCCGCGGAACCGAGCGGCGGCGGCGCAGCCGCCGCAGGCGCGAGTCCGGCGCAGTCGTCCGCCACCGGCGCCGCCGCGGCCCCCGCCGCAGCCGGGGCTGCGCCCTCCGGCCCTCGGGTGCGCGGGAGTAGCGACAGCGACGAGCAGGGGGAGGGTCAGGGAGGCGCGTCGGACGAGGACGCCCCGACCCGGCAGGTGCCCCGGCGCACGCAGCTGCAGGACGCAGCCACCCTGGCGCACCAACACGGCGGCAAGGACGGGCACGACGCGGCGGCGGGCGGCGGCATTGCACCCGGGGCCGCGTTTACGGGCGTGTCTGCGAGCGCCTCAGGAGCGGCGGCGGGGCCGGGGACGGCAGCAGCTTCCGGCAGCGGCGGCAGCGCCACGGGAGGTGGCGGCGCAGGCGGCGGCGCTGGCTCTGAACACGACGGCGCGGATGGTGAGGGCGCAGGGGACCGTGGAAGAGCTACATCGGGTCCCACATCTGGTGGGGATGGAGCCGCGCGGTCTCGTCCAGCGCGGAGGGGCCGCGTGGTAGCTGCCGTACGGGCGAGTGCCCCGAGGACGTCCGCCGCGGCGTCGGCAGGTACGGCACCGGCGCCAGCTGTGACGGCGCCGGGGGCGGTGGCGGGCGCCCGGCGCCGCTCGGCGTCGCTCCCGCGCGCCGGCGGACAGGGAGACGCGGGCAGTAAGCGGCGAAGCGGAGGCGGCGGCGCGGCGCAGGGTGCGGCTGCTGCTGCTGTGGCTACGGCGGCGGCCGCAGGCGGGCCGCGCCAAGGTGGCGCCGTGGGCGGCGACGGTGGTGGCGGGGGCGGAGGCCGAGGCGGATTCAACCCGCTGGGTGCTGTCGTGGGCGGCGCCGGGGCGGGCTTGCGCTTCATCGGCGGAATGGCGGCAGGGCTGTTTCGACGCGGGCGCGGAAACGGCGGCGGTGACGGCAACCGCCGGCAGGGCGAGAGCAGCAGCGGCGACAGGGGCGCGGCGGCTCGCGGCACCGCCCCGCAGCGGCAGTAGCCCGAAGCGTGTACAGTATGAACCGGGGTATGAGTCGTGATATGAACCGGGGTATGAGCCCTGTCCAGCTGGAAACTCCAGGGGTGCTTCATCACCCATTGCCCTGAACCCAGCAGGTCGGGCGTCCATGGAGAGAGCATATGGCAGGTGGCTTTGTCGTGGTGGCGATTAGCCGGATGAGTTTTGTTTTGTGCTTGTCGAGGTAGCGAGTTAGCGTCGGCAGGTGGAAGGTCGCTATTTCGGGGGACAGCTGGGCAGCGGGGCGACTGGGCCATGGGGCAACGAGGCAGGAGCCCGGTTCGGAGCCTGGTGGCTGCCGGGTGGAGGCTGCCCGTGTGCCCGGGTACATGGATTTTGCGTACAGTGTGCGGCTGGGAGCATAGGGAGCTGGAGCTTGGGTCCCGGCCTCCCGGGCGTCATGCAAGGAGGGACGTGAGGGATTCGTGGGGCTCTGGGACGTGGGTGTGTGAGTTGCGTTCAGGGCAGTGGAGGGCAGTGGATAACAAAACGCAGGTGGCGGGCCTCTGAAGGCATCGGAGTTTGAGGCAGAGGGCGGCTAATGCCGTCAGGAATCCGACTGACGTATGCCTCTCAACCTACGGCGGCGCCGGGCAATGCCTGCGATGCGGCAGTTAGGAGGAGCTTTGGGCTTTTCGCTGGAGGAGGGCAGCGTGGGTGGTGGCGCAGGATGGACGGTGACCGCCCCACGGCAATGCAGTGTAGCAATGATAAGGTGAAAGAAGGAGCAGCATCAAGCACGCGCCCTGACCCCGCGGCGTGTTGGCGGCTTGGCAGCCAGATCAAACCGCACGGGCCTCACCGGCCGCCTTGAAATGTGAAACCTGGAAACCATGATTCGGGTGCGAACCGGGGTTGACTTCGAGACCCGAATCGGGACTTCAGGATCCCTACCGTGAAGGGCCGGTACCGAATGGCGGCCTGTACACCTGATGCGGTATGTGAGGAACCCGAATTTGGCGTTAATCAATGAGGCAAGCGACATTGGTCGTCGAGCTGGTTACCAGGTTTGGACTGCCTGTAGCAACTAGGACGAATAGTACGATGGGGAGCAGGCGTGGGCAGATGTTATTGCTGCCGTCGACTCAGTCAGGTGCAGATGCTCGCCGGTGGTACGGTTGGCCAGTGGATGCGTGTGCCGTGGACGAACGTCGATGGGGACTGGCTAGTACGACAGTTTCGTACTCTCGACGCGAGGCTTGGGCTTCGCCCTCTGTGCCGCCCCAACGCGGACAGGCCTTGCTAAGCTGCGGACGCCACGGCAACAGGCTGACATGTTCCCGTATGACAGTCGGAGGGCGTTGCTGCCGGTGTGTGGCATCGACCGAGCACTACACACCTTTCGTGCGGCGCAGGCTTGTCGTCTCTTGTCGCTGACGTGAATCGGCTGAGCCGTGCTGTCGAGTAGATATGCAGACGCCCTCACAAACGACGCCGCACAGCGCTTTGACTGAAGGCGAAGTACCAAAACGCTGTGTCCCCAAGTTGTAGCTGCAGCTCACTGCGGTAGGGGACGTGGATGGCCTTGAAGGCACCTCAAGAGGGGGCTTCGAAGAGGCATCCCGGTGACACGCGTTGTTGGCTAGAAGGTCGCAGTGAAACTACACGATTGGATGAATGTACCACCACGTATGCTTTTGGTTGCTTGGGCGTTGATGCCCCCGTCTCTTCTCGTCCATCGCCCTGCCGCGCGTTGTCTGGCAACGCAGGAATGGACCTTTACAAAAATGAAAATGTGAATGAAGCAAGATTCGTCGTCGCGGTGTCGTCGCTACATTCATAAGGCCATCGCACGGTGACGGTAATTTGGACAACATGGACCGACCCGCCTAGGCCTGACCAGCAAACCTCGGCCCGGCCACCCAACGCAGCTCATACGGCCATGCAAGGTGCCGGATGGCCCCAAAAGATCGTCGTCGTCGTCGTCAAACCCCGTAAGTATGAGCTGTGTTGTTACCAGTCTACTTGAAAGGGTATCAGTCGTTGTCACAGGCATGGTGACTTGCACGGCCCTTGAGCAGCTCCCGTCTCATCATTACTGTCACTCCTTGGACAGCACCTGATCCCCCAACCCTAGATATCCCAAACGAGCGCCCACCGTCGTACTGTACGCGAGGTTTGGCCACCCATCCATTGCGTCTGTCAACAAGCGTGGGCACACGCCCCAACACGTGTCCATCACAAACATCCCCTCCTGCTTTCCTCCGCAATCCCTGTCCCGCGAACGACCGACAGCAGCTCTGCAGGACTGCGCCGCACCTGGCATCCCTCCACCCCGCAACCAGCGTCGCGTTCCCCCAAACAATGAAACACCAAATCAGTCATGTAACAGCCTGCGGCCATTCAACAGGAGCGGCCAGGGGCCCGTGCGCAAAACCAGCAGAGTGGAAGAACCCGTACAGGTAATCAAAAGTCCTAAAACTCGGTAGTAAGTGCGGTCGGCCGGCGCCGTCCCTGGGTGCCTCATCACAGACCAACGCCGCGGCTCTTAATTCCACTGCATGCTCAAATAGGGATGTCAGGTGTACGTCGTCAAAATAGTATAGGTCGACAGGAAAGCACACAATAACCGCCAACGAAACGAAGATTGGGATCAATGCCTCACTGCGTACGAGTAGGTCGGTCCCAACGTAATCAAGGAAAGCACGAAGGCAGTCACAGCCGCCGCAGTGGCCGCGGCGCGGTTTGACGTCATCCAGCTCAGTCAGCGGCATCTTACGCTGCCAATCCGGACGCCCTCCAACCACCGCCAAACGTGGCTCCCCACCAGGCAACTACACGCCAGACTACCCGACCTGGCACTACTCATGTGGCCTAGAGTGACATAACAGCAGCGGCGGACGGCAGCTGCGCTGCCGCTGGTTGCCAGCACCGTACCGCCATGGCGCATGAATCAGCTACAGTTCCAGAGCAGCAGATGGCGCCGGCGGTGTTGCCGCCCCTGATGGCTGAGTGTGACACCGGCGCCGGTGCGCGCAGCTCACGCGTCGCGTGGGCCGCTGCCCGCCAGCCTGCCGGCCACATACCACTGCGTCGGCAGGAATACGAACTGCACCGTCGACACCACAATCACGCCCAGGCCGATGAACACGGTGGCGACGATGGTGCCCGCGAACGAGGTGATTCCCAGCATGCGGCCCAGCCAGGGCGCAATCAGCAGCGACACGACCAGGAAGGCGGCGGACATCGCCGTCTCAAAGAGCGGCACCGGCGGTATGTTGTGCATCTGCTGCTGCGAAGGTGGCCAAGGCGAGGGGGGCAGGCGGGGCGCAGGCGGATTGACGAGTCGCCAGCACGCGAGCATGGGGTCCCTAGGGGAACGCGTTACATTTATATTACCGTGGCTCGCAACGGCCCACAGGGTCTATCGCTGATGGTGCGGCTCGTGAAGGTGTCGCGAACGCGATTGATCAGGAATGGATTTGCCAGACTGGTGTAGATGATAAAACATACCCTCCGCTCAATAGAGGAGTGCTTCTTTGGTCTCACGATGGGCAAGGGCAGCTGCCCCGGTCCGCTTCTGACCCGTCTAAGAGATATGTATAATTTGTGGGCATGCCGAGCCGTGCATCGCAGATGGTGAACACCGAAAACATGGCTAAATAGGAGGACGGTCAAGCACCAATACTGAGAAGGATAGGACGTTGATAGCCGACGGTTCAGGCATCTGCCAGACCTGTCGGCTATGCACCTGACGAGGCGCCATATCATAGGTTGCCCGTTCACGGCAGCTTCCGTGCCCGTTCACGGCAGCTTCCGTAATTCCGATTATCCCGAGCTGACCTTGGGCATCTGCAGCGTGCTGTGATGCCCGGCGCGGCGGCCCCAGCGGTAGCACGTGCGCAGGAAGGCACCGTACGTAAGGCCCAGGAGCATGAAGCCCCATTCGTAACTCAGGATCCATCCGTACACTTGATCCACCTGTGGTGGAACAGAGGAGTGAGACGGAGTGATCTGGCGCAGAGGGTAGTGGTGCAGGTCACGGTGAGGTGAGCCGTTGACGCAGAACTGCGGCTCTCCATGTAGGGACGGGATCCAACGTCAGGGTTACGCCACACACTGAAGGATCCCGCGCGTGAACTGGGTCAGGCGTGGTGAAGGCGGACAGTGAACGGTCAGCCAGGAATGTTCAAACATTGGTGGCTTGGAACGGCAATACTCCAGGCCTGTACCGGTTGCATTGTAAATCAGTAGTCCCGGCAGCGCAGGCTCTCAGGTGCCGATCGGCGCGGCCGGGGGCCGCTGTCCACATAGGGCCCCCGAAGGTGAAACTCTCACCGGACAGCCCCGCACGGCCCCACCCACCCACCTCCGAAGGGACTATAAGGATCGTCGTGATGACCACCAGCACGACGCAGCCGTACCCCGCCGCCAGCGACACGATCATAAAGTACTTAGGGAACACGTCCCCGCCGCCGCTGGCCGTCCCGGCGGCGCCTCCCGCCATGCGGAGCACCGCGTCCGCTCCCGCGGTGCCCAACGACGCGGAGCCCCAGCTCGCCGCGGTCCCGGCCGCCGCCACTGCCGCCCCGCCTCCCGGCCCGCACTGCCCTCGCCGGCAGCGGAGCAGCTGCGGCAGCTGGAGCGTCTGCAGGCTGGGCATCGCCAGGACCAGCGCGTGCGCCAGGGCGGGCGCCAGGACGGACCACTGCAGGTACACGGCCACGCCCAGCACCACCCAGGGCAGCAGCACCATCCAGCGCTCCGCAAAGAGCTGCTTCGCGGTGCGACCGGCACGGAGGCCGCGAGCGTCCGCCGGGAGGTTATCACGGTAGGCCTGAAGTTGACATAAAGACCAGGCGCGGTGCGCTTCAGGATTACGATTGGGGTAATGATGGAGCGAGGATTGACAGGGTTCGGGTTTGGCCTGAGGTCACTGAGGGCATGGTGCGAACGAGGGCCTGGCCGGCTGCCGTCGCGCACGACTGCTCAACAATGTTCAAGGACATCTGCCCCGGTGCGCCTCTTGCCTCCGCTGAAGCCCCCGAGCGCATGGGTCCGCGTCCAGACCACAACCGCGCGGGATCTCAAGGCAGCTCAGGTCAACGCCCGACAATGGTCCTCCATCGGCGGTTCCGCGAGGAGCCCATGCCGGCCCCCTTCCCACCTGCCACGTGGGGTTCTCCCGCACCAGCCAGCCGGACCACCACACCCAGGGCTTGAACGGCCCCAGCGTGTAATGGATGACGTAGATGGAGGAGCGGGGCAGCATCCAGCGGTTGCTGCCTACCACGTACAGCCCGATATCGGCGTTGAAGGTTGTCGGCAGCCGCATGTACTGCGTGTATGGTGGGAAGGGAGGGCGGAGATGCTCGGTAGCCAGTGGCCCCTTGAAGCAGATGTAGGACATCGGCCGGGCATGCAAACCTAGTGCGTGTGCCTTGTTGACGAATTAACCATAGCGTGCGTCTTGGAAATGACCAACGACCTCTTCTTCATGGTGCTACCGCGCGCACGCGCGCGTGTCTGTGCATCAATACTGCGGGCCTTTGCTTGGATGGGAGGCGACGCTGAAATGTCGCACAGCGGCACACATCAACACAAGCACTCACAAAACACACGTTAACCTTGCCAGGATCTTGGGCTCATTCAAGACCCTAACGGCACTGTTCTTTGGCTGTGCCTCTAGTACCGCACCTTGTACTGGTCAGGTTCGTACGGCGTCTCTGGATCGAAGAGGGGGGCGTGAGCGAAGCTCGGGAAGTACGAGTTCAGGAAACCCTGATCGCCGCTGGCGGGGCACAACAGCAGGCGAAGCGATGGCATCGGCGGAGAACAGCGCGCGTCGTCGGGATCATGTGTTCGCGCACATACAAGCCATGCGCAAGGACCCGGCATGTAAGGTCCGCATAGATTGCCCTGTCAGTGCGTTGGAGGCTGGCAGATCGCCTCTACTAGAGACCCCAGGGATTACCACGGTGGACAAGCAATTGGCAGGCCACACACACACACACACACACACATGGGGTTACCCCAAGGAGCATCCGCGCCAGGATGGTTTTGGAAACCATTGCTTCCAGGCGGGTTCCTTTCCTAAACACAAGCCCCCAGACCCACATCCCTGGAGCAAGACATCCGCAGTGTGGTTAACGAGCGGGTTTCTCGCAACTTGGCCCCGCATTTCGATATCTTCTCTCGCCATAACAAGCGTCCGCCAGCACTCACCCCGTATACGATGGCATGTTCGCTATTTTGTTCATCATGTCCTGGTACACCTCGACGGATGGCACCAGGCTCATGACTCCTGTATTGAAGCGCTCGCTGTGGCGCAACGCGGCGCAGAAGCCGGGGCACTTGAAAATGACGTCCATGTTCTTGATGACCAGCACATCCGCGTCCAGGAACACGACTGGATGCCAAAGGCAGGTGCACAAGGAGGGAAGAGAGCGCGTGAAACGGCTATTACGGACATGTGAATCCCACTGGCAGCTACGTCACCATCTCACCTAGGCCACCACAACTTGCACACCACGTGGGAAGCCTTGCCGACGCCCAACAATTAATTCACGCACTTCCCTACGAGGCTTCTGGGAAAAGGGTATGATGGTTGTTCTCCAAGTGCGCCGGGCGTCATGTGCGGTTTGCCCCAAGTCCCTCTCTGTACTGCAAACATGCTGTCCACGCAAGACCGCGTGCTTACTTTTCTTGTACTCGGTCATTTTAAAGATGTAGAGCTTCGTGTACACGTACGCGAAGCGTGGTGGAAAGCCGGTGGCTTGAGGGCCTTTGGCGGGGTTTTGCACTGGCGGCACATGTAGCACGCGCCAGCCATCCGCGGCAAGCGTCAACTCCGAGCTAGCACTTAAAGAGCCGGTGGTCAGGGCCACCATGTCCCTGAAAGGTGGTGAGGGCATTGCAGGGCGCAGAGGGAGTGGTGATTATTTTTGCGTCCAGCTTCACCGAAGGCAAAGCGAATGATAACGCCACCGCCGGGCAGACGCGTGACCGAGTTGTGACAGCCAAAAAGTGGCTGCCGACATAATCTGTAATCCAACCAATGCCCATGTACTGATCTTCCAACTCATAATCTTCCATCATGAGTACAATGCATTAGAGACTGTTTCCAAAACGAACAGCAAAATGATGGCGGCGAAGTCACACAATTCGGCGACTTCCATTTGGGTGCAACGCAGCCCTACAAGGTCAGCCAAATCGAAACATTCATCACTGCCACTATGTCATGCGGTACATAAAAAACCGTGGAAGCCCAACGCCCCGGAGCTTGAGTCCAGCTGTCTCCATACCAAACCGCGCATTTCAAGCACCTACCGAGTTGTTCCGGATTCTCGCAACGACTGACCCAGCACCCGGGCCGCCAGGACAAACTCTTCGCCATAAACAAGGGTGGCATACGCTTCTGTTGATCGTGCAGGAGTGACCTTGACAGTTGTCAACGCCGCCTTCGTCCCCGCTAATGATGTTAATAGACTGAGTAGCACGACCTGTAATTGATTCATCTTCTTACACACTGTATACAGTGTTCGATTACTTAGCTCAAATTTGTCCCTTCCGGACCTTTATACTTTTGAAATTACACCTGGTCATGCATGTGACGCTTGGAGCATGTTGAAATAGTAAATATTATAAAAATATGCCGGGCTTCCACTGAACTTTTGCCATCGGCAGTCCGTCGTACTGGTCGCGTTAAAGTTCGAATCCTCGGTGCCGTACATGGTTGTAGAGTACTCGGGGAAAATAATCTAACATGCAAGTCCAAAGGCATTTGCCATCATCGTCTCTGCCGGTTGGCTGGATGGCCTCGGACGGATGCCTGCATACCCTTGGCTAGATATGTGTACTTGCCGCAGGAACCGTTTCCCCTGACCCCGCCTACTCATATTTGCGCCGGAATTGATTCCCCATTGGTTGGCACGCGTTGTCCCTCCAGTCTTGGGTGATGATGATACATAGACTCGATGCGTGCGTGCGTGGGCAGCAGCTGACTAGCACTGCTGCCTAACGAACCACGCATCCATCCTGCAGCGACGGAGAGCACCTCCCTGAAGATGGGTTTTCATTTGTATGTTTCGACACCTTAGCGCGCGTGCCAGCACAAGGCACTGCGCCACACTCAATCCACAATCATGCTCCCTGGGATGAGGCTCTATCTGGGAACCAACTCGCTCTTTCGCCAATGACCGGTAGGTCGCTCGGTTATGGAGGTAGCTCATCAGCGAGGGGTGATGAGTTCACCTTATTAGTTCGGCTTGATGTCTTTATTCACCGCCAGTAGCTCGGCACGCCCACCCGAAACGCGTAACCATCGCACCATATACAGGTGCGTGTTCAGATGCCGTGGTTGCTCCGACTGTGTACGCGTATGCATCCTGCGCACTTTGGTTGCGTGCGCAGCAAGTAAGGCAGGGCTGGACCGTAAGGCAGCCCGTTTCGTGTCACGGTGTGTGCGTCCGAAGCCATCCGAAGTCATACATCAGCGGCGGGTACCCGGGAAATAAAGCAAGCTTTTATTAAGGATGTTACAGCGGACCCCGCCCGCGGGTCATCGGTGACAGCCCACGGCGCCAGCCGAGGCTTCCTCACCATACACTGCCATAACGAACTAGCGCCACCATAGCGCTCCGGCCAGGCTCCACAAGTGCACCGAAAAACACTCCCCGGGCCCACACTACCGGGGAACCACCCCGTTCCTGAGAACCAACCATGGCAAGCTTGTTGTGCAGCAGGCTTCAATCCAATTCAGCCGCGCACGCACCGTGCTTGGGAGGTGACCTATGTACCCGTTGCAAGCGAGCAAAACGGCGGCGGTGTCGGTACAAGCCACTCTCGGGTTGCACGATGAACCATCCCCGCTGCGTTGCTATCTTGGCTTGAACCGATGCCTGATATGATAGATGACACCACTGAGTTGCATTTGCTGGACATTCTCTCGACCCTGGCACGCAACCGGGCAGCCGCGCATTATACTAGCGCACACGCAGCCAGCTGGTCGCTCATTCTCACGCACGTGCGTGCGTGCCTCCATCCACTCGCTCGGCTGCCGTGCTGGATGGCTGCTGTCAACCCGCCGGGTCAGTGCCGTACCGCAGTACGAACGGAAAGCAATAATGGTCGCCAAGACCGCTCTTTAAGAATTCAGTGTGATGAACGGCTTTGGGCTGAAGCAAGATCAGCAAATGACTCATTATATACATGCATGCGCCGGCGGACCTGCGCGCGCAAGAGCAAGCTCGAAGGCCCGGTGATGGATGGCCTTCCAACCTACCAGCAGGCAGGGACGGACGACTCTCAATAAGTAGATAGGTCCATCCGAATCCGCTAGATAGGTAGGTCCGCCGACAGCAGGTAGGTAGGTAGGTAGGGGCGCGCGCCGCGCTGCGGTGATTACGTACGTACCCAAGCTAGCCAATCTTGCGCGACGGATGCATGGCCGCTGGGGTCCATCGATCCCAAATCGATCAGTGCCAACGAAGCTGTGACTGCTTAACGCGCGCGACTTGTGTCGTACAGCAGGGTGCGCGCCCGCCAATGTGCGTCGACGCAGTTGCTGGTTCGTGGTTGATGACAAAGTAGCTAGACGAAATGGTTCCCCTTGTTCTCGTCTATCTCGAAGAGCCCTTAGCTGGTCGAGAGTTGCGTCGTAGGTCGAGAGTTGCGTTAGTTGCGTCGTCGAAGCAGGCATCGGCGTGCGTGGCAAAATCAAGCATCGACGGGTTCGGAGCTTTTTTCGCGCGGGCAAGCCAACAAGGTCGGTGGTTCCCTGGTATGAGGGCGGGGTGTGTATGTTTCGGTGCACTTGTGGAGCCTGTCCGGTGCGCCACGGTCGATCGATGCAACTTGTGAACTGTTTTGCACATTCGAAGCAAGCAGGGCCGTTTATTTCGTTCGGCCGCCGCATGCAAATGCACGTCAAGTCACCCGGTCGGGTCCACCGGGTCCACCTTGCTGCACCTTGTAATAATGGTTACAAATGTCAAGTGACTGCTAATACCACTACACGTCCGCAGTAGCTAGTGCGTACATACAACCAACAAAGCCAACAGCGAAGCCAGACCGACCATACATCGAGCGAGCGCCAGCAGCAAGTCATCATTAATAATGAACTAAATGAACACTGTACTTCATATATAACCTCCCGCCGGTTGGTTGCTTGCTTGATTGGCGATCGCCGAACACACAGTCAGCAGCTCAAAAAAGATTCAAAGGAACGAAACAACAGTCAACTGTACTGCGTCGTCCAAAAGCAAAATAGATAGGGCGACTTGTGTGACGGAGAACAATTTACCCTGATACACGCGCTGAGAAACAAGCACTACAAGCAAACACACATAAACCTATTAGGTACATATTTCAGTAGAAATTTATGATAACAAGCGACGGCGGATGGATCGAAAATACTCAGTCCAGCACGCAGCCATCACGTGCGTGCTGTGTATTCGATGACAGGTGATGACGTACGGACGACATTGTTTTATCAGCGAGGTATCAATATCATTGGTTGACATGCTGAACTAACAACCCATACATGCATATTCTGCCTGATTGCTTCGTTGGATGCAGCAAGCAAGTAACGCACGCATGACCAATCAATGTCCGACGGAACGAGTGGTTGTCGCTCGGTTATTAGTCAGTTGTCTCCACCACCGGAATAAGTGCGATAGGAAGTCCGATCTATCCGATCGATCCATCCCACGCACAAGCCAGCCATTTAAGCATGAGAGGTGATTGTGAATCGTCACATATCTGCCGGGCCGACGCTGGCCGGGGGCGCTGACCCGCCCCATACGATACGGGAGACCGCCGAAGCACTACTCGCTCCCGGACACGGGGGAAAGGGGCGTAAGGGGCCTCTGTCCCCTCGCTCTCAACCAAGGGCGCTCGCCCGATCCCCGAGGATCGTCGACAGCTGTGTCCCCTCAAGGGAATGGGCAGATGCCCATCCCGGGTGGTCTGCGCCTTGCAGCCCGCTGCTCAACCTCCTCAAGTCCTTGCAGCACCCAGGGCGCGTTCGTCAGGAATTCGGAGCCGCGCCCCTGCCCGGTCGGTGCGGTCAACACCGCGAACAACACCGCGGTCAACAACCGCGCCCCTGCCCGGTGTATGTGTGTGTATACGTCGGTACGTAATTGTGCATCAAAGCGTGTACATGTGTGTGTATACGTCGGTATTATAGGTACGCGACAGGTCGCTAGGTGCGTGTAGCTACGTAGGCGGCTTCCGTCAGGCATCTGCCAGGCAGCACGCCAGGCGCAGACCTGCATGTATGTATGCATGTATGTACGGACAGCAGATAGATGGATCGATCCCGCCAGCGCACATACACGCACGTACGCAATCAAACTCGCACACAGACAAACGAGTGAGAGTAGCAGTAATCAAGCAGGTAAGTTGGGTGATTTCAGTTTCTGTATGCGTGGTGGGATACACAATCAACACTGCATATACATACGTACGGCTTGCGCGTACGTGAATACATAATACATAATACATAATACATAATAATGATAATTGCGCTAGGTAGGTAGGACGGTAAGAATAGTAAGAATGAAGGTGCCTGCGGCAGACGGTTAGCTAGCCGTCGAAAAGGTCTATGGAAAAAATGCACACAACAACAGTAGTACGGCCACTACGTGGTAAGTAGGCCTGGCGGGATGATTATTAGGCCTGCAACCGAGTAAACCGAGCAAGGCCGTACATAGCGTACATATGCGCGCGCGCTGAGCGAGGGGGCCCAGCCTGTTTCGTATCATTCTGCACACGCCACACGCAGATAGGTAGATAGATATGTGCATTCGTACTAGGATGATATATAGGATCCTAGCTACCGGCGCTGCGTCGGTGTGTTATCTTACCGTTGAAGGCCGTGTCATCGCCGCGGGAACCCTGCCAGCCAAGGCGTACATAAGTGTGCGAGCAGATAAGTGAAGCACGGTGCGTGCATGCGTATGTGTGTAATATATTGTTAATTATTAGCAAGCAAGGATAACTAATAACAACGTAAAAAAATACATTGCAAGCGAGCAATGAGGGAACTAACGGACGCCAATCGATGCACGCACCCAACGAAAAGTGGAGGTTCATCCCATCCAAGCATGGTTTTTTTTAGTTTGTAAGAGATCGCCGATGGGTGCAGCGCAGGTGTGCATGCACCAGCCGGTGCCCCGTGCGTTGCGTGTGTTGCGGGGGACTCCATGAAAAACACGCACGTCTCTCATTTTAGGGGCCGTGTTTAACTCCGTCGTGTATTGACGGTATTGGAACCCCTCGTGTATACAAAAGGCGTCCTGCGTGTACACAAGTGTGCAAAGCTGTCCTGCTGGTGTATGACAGCAGGGCCGTCTGTATCTGCACCGCCTAAATCGGCCCGGGTTTATCGGTGTACACTCGTCTCGTATCTAAAGCGTGTACAAGCACCGACCGTGTATTATGCGGCTTGTCCGTGTATACACGGCGGCCTTCAAGATTACAGACGCATATCGCAGAGGATTGCATCAGTAATAATTGCAGCCACTCATCACACGCACGCATGACAACTATCCAGCGACACATTAACACAGACAATCAATCAAGTGAACGTAATAAAAAGGTATCTGTATGTCCATGGTATGACGCCGTTTTCCTGCCCTGAACATACGTCCGTCAGGTCGCGCAAAGTAATTGGTTATAGTACTTGTCATTATTACATTATTATTAAATAATTATAATAGTTTGATACATACTTATTGTATCACAATTATAATGATAATGATATTAACAATTTAATATTATATCATATAATATTGAATGATTATTATCATTACTATTATCATAGCATTATTATATGTACTTCAGTCCGTCCAACGCGGGCATCCTACTCGCCCCTGGACACGTACATACCTGGTCGCTCTCGAAGCGCGCCTGCGCGCCGCAAACGTACCAATCCTTGGGGCAGTACACCCAGTCCGTCCAGCTGCAACCGGGCGAGCGAGGAAGCACACGCGTTGCACGCAGAAATGTATAATCGATATAGTATTTAGTACAAGTGATAAGTTGTGATGGTAGGTACTCTGCTGTGTACGGACACGTACGTGTGCGTTTGTATGTGTATGTGTGCATGCGTGTGTATTGAATATGCATGCCTATATGTATGTATGTATGTATGTGTTGCTCAAGTAAGAGAAGCAGTTGGCGGCCTTTTGAGGTTACACACAAAAGACCTTTCCAGGTAACATACAGCTCACCCAGCGAGATCACATACCGCAGGCAACGGGCGACCACACCAACGACGGTGAACACACTTCGTTTCATTAGGCAAATAAAAGGCGCCGGCATTGCCCATACACACACAAGGATAGATAGATTTGTGTGCTCTATCTTGCTTTCCGCAGGTGTATGTACACGCCGCTCTTTGCAAGCATACTCACTCGCCCCAGAAACCGGGCTGCTGGGTGATCGGTGTGTTGTCGGAGCACATGAACTCAATCGAGTTGGCGGCTGAGTCTACGAATGGGGACAATCGAGCGGAGAACGAACGAAACAAGCAAGCAACACGCAGGTGCGCAAATTATAGATCGATATTCAATTTTACGATATACATAATGTATGCGTATCAGATTACGCTGTATACAACAGCAGACATTTTCACAAATCAGGCAAATACACTACTACTGCCGACCGTCCAGCGGACGGATGGCACTTGGCCAGACACGCACACACGAATGGGAACGCACATACAATCGAACAGGGAACGAATAAAGCCTGTCCGGTGCGCCATGGCGGCGCAGTTTCGTTTATGCAGTGTATGTAGCTAGCGTATGGCGATGACCCGCAGGGTCCGCTGTGACACCCTAAATAATAATAAGCAAGCCACGCACACGCGCGTGCGCAGACGTATATATCAATCATGAATGAATGAATGAGCGTTACAGCGGACCCCAACGGGATCACCGGTGTATCATGCAACACTGCCGACCACTGGACGGATGTCACTTCACAACGCACGCTACGCACGCACGTCGCCCATTAACATTTAGTTATATATTTTACAGGTGATGATCCGCCCGAACATACAGCAATCAAGTTGTAAACAAAAAAGGCGGAGGTATTGTTGCATGCGTGGATGATGACTTAGATGAATGATGATTATTATGATAATCACTGGCTGCAACGAATGAGCTTTGCAACGAATGATGAGCTTTGCAACGAATGAGCGTTCATTCGTATGCACGCATATGCATACATACATACCGTCGCCGCTGCCCTGATCTGCCTCCAGCCTCAGCCGAGCACCGATGATGTAGCTCAGGTTACTACTGTTGCAGTAGGCCCAGCTAGGCGACCAGTTGCCCCACAGCCCATCGGTGATGCTGACGACGGAATCGTCCAACGAGCATGTCATCCTGCGCAGTCGTGCCGCCCGAATACCGCTCGCTGTATGTAAGCTAGCGCCATGCATGAATGTTATGCAAATAAACTGATCTATATATATATATATATATATATTCCTGCCTGTAACATTGCTGGGCGGTGAAAAAGCACTCAGCTGCTGTGCACCACGCACCATTCCCAGGTTCATATAGTTCATATCCTGACGGCCACACCACCAGGTTACGGCGGGTTCCCCGACCTCTACCTGGTTGTGTTCGGGTTCTCCGACCCGGGGCGCAAGTTGGGGACCTGGCCTGCCCTCAGACTGGGTAGGAGGCTGGGATCCCGTTGATCCCGTTGATATCCCGGGATCCCGTTGATATTGTTGCTTGGCCAAGGTAGTTCTTTGGATGCGGGTTATCCACTAGCGCAGTGCCACGAGCCAGGCGTGGGTTTTCCAAGACCTTGAGAGGGTGCAGCGCTGGGTGCCTCAGGGGTGGTGGTAGCTGGGTAATGGGGTGCCTGTGTGGGCGACCTCCCTTGTGCTTGGCTTTATCCACTTCTGGGGTTTCTGCCCTTGGTTGTGCCTATCCCTTTGGTAGTGTTGCCCCGCTGTGTGCCTCTGCTTGCCTCGGTGTCTGGCTGGGTGGGGTTATGACCCGGCGTGTTTTTGGGTGCGGCGTTGAGGTGTGGAGGTGTCCTGCCGCCTTGGCGGTGGGGCCTGCTGGGGCTTGCCCTGGTATACAACGGTGATCCCTCTGGGGTCCGCTGTAACATTCATTCATTCATTCATTCATTCATTCATTCATTCATTCATTCATTCATTCATTCATTCATTCATTCATTCATTCATTCATTCATTCATTCATTCATTCATTCATTTCATTCATTCATTCATTCATTCATTCATTCATTCATTCATTCATTCATTCATTCATTCATTCATTCATTCATTCATTCATTCATTCATTCATTCATTCATTCATTCATTCATTCATTCATTCATTCATTCATTCATTCATTCATTCATTCATTCATTCATTCATTCATTCATTCATTCATTCATTCATTCATTCATTCATTCATTCATTCATTCATTCATTCATTCATTCATTCATTCATTCATTCATTCATTCATTCATTCATTCATTCATTCATTCATTTCATTCATTCATTCATTCATTCATTCATTCATTCATTCATTCATTCATTCATTCATTCATTCATTCATTCATTCATTCATTCATTCATTCATTCATTCATTCATTCATTCATTCATTCATTCATTCATTCATTCATTCATTCATTCATTCATTCATTCATTCATTCATTCATTCATTCATGTTACACCTCCCGCCTTGCATACAGATCAAGGACCTTGTGTGCTTGCGTGTTTGATCCCAACAAGCTGCTAATCGTAGTGCACGAGCGACGGGGCCTTGTTTATATTGATGCCGCCACGCACGCACGAACGTACCTCAGTCCGTTGAGTGCGGTGTCGTCGCACCTCCCGCCGCAGGAGTCCTCAATGCGCAGTTGGAACCCGGTCATTGGGCCACCAAAAACGCTGCCATCTGGATCATAGGCGCTGCAGTACTTGGTGTCCTGCATTCGAGTATGCAAGCACGCAAGCAAACCTTGCTTCATTCACCGAGCGAGTACGTAGATAGATAGATAGCTAGGGCACATACACCGAGCGACCGGCTAGACCGGTGGGCTCCGTCGTTACACTTTGCTCGATCCAGCTGGATACGGCATGCATTACATGATAACATCTAGTGGACAGCCATCGCATGAAGCATTGTTTTTGGCCACACATGCACGCAAGCGGGGCCAACGAACATCATCAACCGGCATGTCCACCACATATATAATCCATACATGTCCTCCAAATAATGCAGCAATTCTCTCTGGCGACCCACCAGCCAGTCTCCGAACAAGCCCTCAGAGACCGTGACGAGCGTGACTTTGGGCGGCGGCGGGGTCGGGGGCGGCGGCGGCGCTTGCGGCGGTTGCGGCTGCAGCTTGGGGCCCTGCCCATCCAAGCAGCACGCCAGGCGCAGACCTGTATGTGCACATCCGCCCGGCACGCACTCGTGGCAGCAAAGTAAGTAAGCTGCACGCTCGTAGGAATTATACTTTACCGAAAAAAGCTAAAGGTTGCGCGGGTGAGCAAGCAAATGTATATTTGTGTTAACATGCATTGGACGGAGTTAATAGAGTTACCCACACCAGATATTCATGGCTCACCATTGAAGGCAGTATCGTCGCCGGAGCCCTGCGTCCGAGATAATATAGCAGTGCCGCGAAGGCGGCGGCAAAAAAACGACATACAAAGGAAAGCGGTCATTGGGCGGAAGTCGGACCTGAAATGACCCACGCAGCATCACAAATTACTATTGCCCACGTGTTCTTAGCACTGAACGCAATTTTTCATCACGTATTAATCTGTGGCTGGCAATAATGCTGTACGTGAAGCCGTGCCAGCAAAGCTAGCGCACCTAGCTGTTTGCTTGTTTGTAAGGATAGCGGGCGGGCGCACGCACGCATGCGCGCAAATGATGGTTTCCAATAATCCTATTCATCCTATCCCTCGACAAATAAAATCCAGCGTATATCACTTAAATACCTGATCGTTCTCAAAGCGGGCCTGGGCGCCGCACATGTAGCTGCCGGTGGGGCAATACACCCAGTCCGTCCAGCTGAACCCCATGCAAACAAATAACGAGGATCAAAACAAGCAAGGGTGTTGATATAGCTAGTTAGGGCGATGCCTGTATCAACAAAAACCTAAAATACCGTATTCGTTAGGTATGGGGCTAATAATGGTTACAATGCAGTACCGTACTGCCTCGAGTTTTTTTGAATTACATAGTGCAATATCTTGACTTCGCAAGGCTCTTAGATAACTGCCGGGGGTACCTCACAAATATATAGAGTTTGCAAATAATACGTTTTCAGCCTTGCATACGTTTTCACAAATTTCCTTTAAAGACAAACAAAGTGATATATACTGCAAAGCTTTACAGTTCCTAAAAAATTCTTAGGCACACACACCTCGCAAAAAAATACATTTCAAAATACTTTACGTAAATAACTTACATGTTCGGTCATCGCAAGTAATCACGCTCGCAAATGATTAGAGGCAGTACGGTTGTTTAATTCTTGTCACATGATAATTTAAGGATATCGTAGCCCGACGTGTTTCAAGGGGGTGAAGAGCGAAACGCACCACCGGGCGGGCGTACATAGATAGATTTATATCTGTTTGCTCACACCCTCATCGATCCAGCATTATTGGCCAGGTATAAATGATTGTGCCCATGGTTTCTTCCGGTTCCGTTTGTCATGCTCAGGACGTTACCTACTTATCAAGTAGAGGATCGATAAATTTCCGTCCGCATATTAACACTGACGGCTGTGTACTCACTCGCCCCAGTAGCCGGGCTGCTGGGCAATAATTAGGTTGTCAGAGCACATGAACTCGATTGAGTTAGCGGCGGTATCTGCGTAAAAACAGGCAGGGCGCATGGTGCGTCAGCGTATGTAGATAACAAATAAAGGATGCGGACATGTCCGCATCATTAACGCTTATTGTGCATATGGGAGGGTAATAACCAGGAGTCGGCGGGGACACGGCATTTGAGTGCGTTTCGACGGTAAACAGGTGTAAGATGCACGCAGGAATTGCCCCTGCGCCTGCAGATTCCCAGGCCCTTTTCGTTGAATGTCTGGAAAAATATGACAAATTTTACGACTCTCTACAGCGTCAAATATATTTTATCTCGAGGTTTTTGGGGCTCCGTGAAATAAACAATGTCCGGGCTTTTGGCGAGTATAATTATTTCATTCACGATAGCAACACTGCCAGTGACAAGAGGCGCTGTGCTGCAGCTAATAGCTGCACATTAAGAGTTATAAGAGGGAGCAAGCAACGTTCTCACACACCGTCTCCACCGCTGCCCTGCTTTGCCTCCAGTCTCAGTCGAGCACCGATGATGTAGTCAGAGCAGTGGCTCCAACCCAAAGACCAATCGCCCCACAGCCCGTCTGTGATGCTGATGACGGAATTGTCCACTGCGCAAGTCATCCTGCGTGTACGTGTGTGGGTTACGTGGGTACATCCTGAGAAGTAAGCCATCAACCGTTCAGCAAAACATAATATATATTATATATTATATGATATATCGTGTTAACACGGCCTGTATGTCCATTCGCTGACCAAATTTTTATTACCTATGAACCTACTTCAGCCCCACATGCAGCAGCAACGCCCTCCAGTTCTACACGCAGTCGATATGCACGCACGTAACAACTAAGATATTGATCTATGGTATAACTGTTTCAACACCGATGCAGTACGCAAAATGACTGGCGTGCCATTCTTGCGCATTACACGCGCAATAATATGTCATACAAAATATATACTAACGTTCATTCAATTATACATATATTAATGTGTTCTTTTGTACCTCAGGCCATTGAGCGCCGTGTCGTCATGCTTGCTACCACCATCAACCTCGACACGAAGCTGGAAACCCTGCAACTTGCCGCCAACGATGCTGCCATCCAACGCGGCCCCGTAACTGCAGAATTTCGCATCTTGTGTACGTGCATGCGTTCAGATAGGTGCAGATAACTACATCGGTATCATACACGTGCGTGTGATGATGTAGGTGTCGCCTGTACAATGGTCAGTCCTACACCCTAAGTACGGTGCGCGCGAAGCACTGTCCCAGCATCTCGAGAAGCCTTTGCCAGCTCTCACCTACTACAGATGACTTTCTGCGCCGGCGGCTGTAACAGCACATGCTACATATGTCCGTACGTAAACGAGCCCACGCGAGGTTTATGTACATTTCTAATTTCAGTTCCTGGTGTCTGACATGTTGACTGACTAGACCGGTCGACATGCTCATGTACTCAGGCGCGTATGATTTCCAATAAATTATTAGTCATTCAGATGCTGCTGCTGGCGAGTATATATTGTCACCCACTACACCCACCAGCCAGTCTCCAAACCAGCCGTCGCTGACGGTGACGAAGGTGACCCGGCTACCATACTCAGCCGGTGGTGGTGGCGACGGCGGCGATGGCGGCGCGTTGGGGTATACTTTGGGGTTCACAGAGTTTACGCAGCACGTAATGCGCAAACCTGCGTGCACGAACGATGTAACACGCGCATAATCAAACGTCAAACAATATGATGAAAGTACTAAGATTGCGTATATATGTATGCGATTTGTGTATATGTATGCGATCTGATTATTTGAGTAGTGCGTGGATATAGGCACGTACGCAAGCGCACTCCTAATTATCATTTTTGTCTCCATTGCTAGTGACGAAGAAGGATTGCTCCGGTGCTAGCACCGGCGGGGTTTCGTTCCTTAGGGTGTACGCCGACCTAGCCGAACGAGCGAACAAGCAAGCAAGGAACGCCGTAATAAACGGCACCGCATGGCATGCTCTCTAGCCCAACGTGCTACATACACTATATACACGCACGATTGGAAGGGCCTTGAGCGCGATTGAACTAATTGAACCACGCATCAACGAACCAGCAGCTGCTGACGGAACGTGACCATGATGAACACATACATCGATAGCATGACGCCGGGCAGCAGCGGCATGCACCAGTAATGACATATATTCGTTTGTTGGCGCCAAACATATCGTGTGCGAGTGACTCACCGTTGAAGGCCGTGTCGTCGCCGTCCACCTGTAAACAAGTAAGCAAGGCCGCGCAACGAGCGAGGAAGGGAAGCGGAAGGCATATACACGCACACGCACGCACGCCAGTGTAGCCAGTGCGTCCAAGTCCAAATACACAGTGCGTGTGCGGGCGAACGAAAAACCGTTGTATCATGACTTATCAGGAAAGGACCAGCTAGATAGACCAGCTAGCAGATGCCCTCCATCCAGTGACTCCAGGATCATTATTCTCTGCACAACCGTTGCACAATAATTGTACACCGTGCGCCGCCCGACTGCGGCAGGAGGGTAAATTATGTTCCGTGCGCGCGACTACTGCTGTCGAGGCAGAGTGCAGAGACAGTGCCCTGATCAGCGAGGTGTGTCTGGATTGCGCTTTCGTCGTCCACGTTGTGCGCTAAAAGTTATCAGAAAGTTCATAAAGTGGAGGATACCGTAGATAGGTGTTGGAGGTACTGGATATGGATGTATCATGAGCCGCCCCGAGGACGTCTTGCGCCCGTTGTTATGTTTGTGGTGTAGTTATTGGATTATCGACATTGTGTATCGGCATTGAAGTTTCGACACATACACTTATTTAAATATGTACAACATTATTGAATAAGTGCATGTGTCGATAACTAGTTTTCACCACCACGCGTACCTACCTGGTTCTTCTCGAAGCGTGCCTGGGCGCCGCACACGTAGGTGCCGGCGGGGCACTGCGTGGGAGGCAGGTAGATAGGCAGAAATCGGGGCCAGACACTCTACCTATGCTACACCGTGCATCGCGATGGAATAATCAATGACGCGCGCGGGCCAATATTATTGTTTATTGCAGTGTATGATCGACCTGGCGTTCGGCAACTTCGTGCTGTCACTACATACAGCGGGCTAGCTACATACATACAGTCGAGTACTAGTCCCACTGTTATGGCATAACAACCCCTGCGTAATTAACGTTATTCGGTTGTAACGGTTGACGTGTAGTCCCGACGCAAGTGTAGATAGTAAAGTTGGCTGAAATCGGCGTTCCATATACTCCACATATACAGCACGCAGATGAGATGATGATGCGTCTACGAGCTATCTGGGCCAGTTGGAACGCCCGGTCGGGACCCAGGGTCCACCTTCCTGCCTTGTAACGGTTTCATAAAGCAAATGCGATATGTCCGTTTGCCAAGAGTACAAACCATATCAATCTGTTCGTCAATACTTGATATCATGCCTATCTCACTTGCTTTGCCAATTTGCACACGACAGATGATGAACACGACATATAAACGAAAGTGCGTGTTATGCTAGTTGTGCGTGGAAACCATGGATGACTGACCTGCCCCAGTATCCTGGCGACTGGGTAATCGCGGTATTGTCGGAGCACATGAACTCGATTGAGTTGGCGGCCGTGTCTACGTTTGGAATAAAATGGGAGGGCCATAACGGATGGTGTATATGGTGATGAGGTACATTTGTTTGATTGATGATACGGCTCGTGTATATTTTTTACCGATTTGACAGAGACAGCAGCTGGTCTACCTGACTTGCCAGGACAAACATGACACCTACCGTGTATGCAGACCATGACGCAACCTTCCAAGGACATTACCGTAAATTTCAGCCAACACTGGTTCGTTGCCATGCCACTTTTACTATTTTAACAGGTGCGTTCACGAGCGGCGGCCGGCGCGGCCCTGCCTGTTCGCCCCACGCACCGTCCCCACTGCTGCCCTGGTTAGCTTCCAGCCTCAGGCGAGCACCAATGATCGACGCGCACGAGCTGGGGCCCGCAGTCCAGTTGCCCCACAGCCCATCAGTGATGCTGATAACGCTGGTCCCGCTAGTGCCCACTGTGCAGGTCATCCTGCGGGTGCGCGTGCACGTGGGCATGCACGCATGACAAGGACGAGAGACATGCTCACAGAACAGAATGCTCGCCTTGGCTTTGCGTGCGTACATGGATGCCAGACGAGTGCACAAGATCTTTAGATTACAGTGCTACCGATGGGGCAGGCGTCGCAGGTAGGGAATACACGTCCGCTGTAACGTTCATTCATTCATTCATGTCGTTTGAATACACAAACTGCATGCACAGATACAATAATTATGCATTCCTTAAATCTAACTCAGTAGTAAACTCAGTGTGTGTTGTGTTAGTGTATGTGTATTGTGTTTGCGGCCCAGTGAACGCACACCATCCACTTATTCTTACAGGCAGGTGCTAGCAAGCAAGCACCAACCTCAGTCCGTTGAGTGCAGTATCGTCAGCCTTCGATCCACCAGAAGCTTCAATGCGAAGTTGGAATCCGGTCATCTTGCGACCCATCGGGGCGCCATCAGGCGTCCTGGTGCTCTTGCAGTACTGGACGGGCTGCAGGTAGGAAGATAGGTAGGTTGGCACGCGTCACATTGGTAGCTAAATAGGTTGGCACGCGTCGCATTGGCACGCATCGCATTGGTAGGTTGGCACGCGTCACATTGGGACGTTGGCACATGTTGTATCGGGACGTTGGCACATGTCGCATTGGGACGTTCACACGCGTCGCATTGGGACGTTGGCACATGTTGTATCGGGACGTTGGCACATGTCGCATTGGGACGTTGGCACGCGTCGCATTGGGACGTTGGCACGCGTCGCACGCTACGGTACATGCAGCCGGTGCACGCATACAGGACTAATAACACGATATCGATCTATGCGTACATACGTATGTAAACAAACACGCGTTTCCAGTAAGGAAACGAATTCGCACCTACATACCACAGCTACCGAAGCATCTATCCATCCATCGTATTCACGTACCAGCCAGTCTCCGAACCAGCCGTCGCTGACGGTGACGATGGCAACCTGGTTGGCGACCTGTGCAGCTGTGCGCCGCAGCTTGAAGACCTGGTTCTCCAGCTCAGAGCAGGGAGCTTGCTGAATAGCCGCTCCGTTGATAGTACCCCAGTCAGCCACCTCCATGCACATCTGGGAGTTGACGTTGACAAAAGCGAAACCGCCATCCCGCGGGACAGGGACAAACCGCTGCGCACCGGAGCCGTTGCACCACCCGGTCTGAATTGTAGCACCGGCGTTGATAGATGCCCCGGTAACACCCAGGCACAGCCCTGCCGGCGTTCTTATCTCAACATACTGAGTATATTTACCCAGTTTGTAGCTAGCGTTGTTGTAAATCGAGACGCTGAAGCGTTGGGCTGGGGTCTGGTTGCAGTCGTACAGCTGCGGGCTCACTCCAGCACTCATGTCCGCATTCGGCAAGTCCACGCACTTCAACAAATTCTCAATGTGAGCTGGGCGCATATCGAAGTACACATTCTTAACCATAATGGGGTTTTGCTCAATGATCCTTCCGATCAGCCACACATCAGGGAAGTCCGACATGACGAGGCCGGCGCGGCGTGGATACGAGGACCAGCCTGACCACTCAAAAGTGAGCATGTTAACACCCTTGAAATAGGTAATATTAAACAGTCCGGGGAAGAATAATCCCGGCGTAGTAGGCGTAGAGCAGGCGTCATCACTGTTGAGGCACCCGCACAGCGAAGCGGCGGCACATGTGCCCGAGCTTGCTTTACCATTTGCAAAGAAGTAAGGGCTTATTAGGCTGTTACCGCCTGAGGCTGACAAGTAGTTCATGTAGATCGTATTGTGTTTGGTGACGCTGTATTTCACTGAAGCAGCGACGAGCTGGTCCCTCACCATCCCCCATTTCCAGCCCAGTTTGCATTTGGTGCTGACCGTGTACTCATCCTGGATGTTGAGCGTATCATAGTTGATACCGTGCAGCTGACGATGAGCTAGGTCGGGCATGTCGTCAAGGACAACCAACTTGCCCCGCACGTCACGAAGCATAGGGTTGGTATTTTGAGGGTCGTACGTCCAGAACATGTTGCGATACTGTGGGTCATTGTAGTACTTAATAAGGAAGATCTGATCAAAGGTCATGATGGCATCATCGGAGGCATGGTACTCCTCCTTAACACGCATAAGGATGGTCTCAGAGGGGTTGGCGGCCAGGAAGGCCTTTACGGTGTTGAGAACGGTGGTGAAGGTAGCGTGTTGGTAGACCATCCCATGGAAAATGGTGAAGAAGCCGGCGGAATGCCGGCAGCGGATGTCCAGAACTCGGATGCCGCTGTTCAGTTGGTTCATGAGGCTCATGGACTGCGATAGATAGGCGGCGGTATGGGCAGCAGCAGACATGTAATTGTGTGGTCGTTACATATCTCGCCGGGTATGATACTGACCGGGGCAGCTTCGCAGCTACCCTTGCCCATCGGGATGACCACCGAAGCACTCCTGTATCATATAGGAGGTGTGTACCGCTAGGCCAATGTATGTAGGATTAATTGTGTTGCCCCGCACAATAGGCGGCCACATGCAATGTGGTCGTCGAATGTAGGACAATGCATCTTCCGCTGGCAAGCTGTTGGCAAACAGATTATTGATATCATTATATAATGATAATAATGATAGTAATAATTATGACAATAGCATTATATTCCGGTCGGGATACGGGTCCACCTTGTAACGGTTACATTACATAATAAGGTGTATATGTGTTCATGTGTTCATGATAATATTGATAATACAATAATGATATAGTGATTTTAATAGCCCAATAATAATGACAACCCTACAACACATATAACGTATACTATATTTTGTAAATCATTATTATAATTCACGTTATCAAGACTTATTTTAAGTAAATTTAATTATCAACATTGCATTATTATTTATTTTATATTGATATTAGCATTTGCCCATAGGCGAGACCTTTGAAGTACACAGTTATGCCCACCATGTGAATAACCAACGAGGCGCTACAATAACTATATCTTATAGGCGGCTCGCAATCAAAGGCCAGATCTGGAAAATTGTGCTCAAAAACCGGTAGTGCAAGCGTTGCGGCGCAATCCAACCAGTGTTGCTATCGTATTTGTAAAAACACTACTTACGGGCCAAAAATCCGGAGTATTTTCGTTTCCGGATCCCCCAAAACCTGCGAGATTTGATTTATTTGACGCTGTTGAGGGCCGGAAATCTGCCCTGCCAACTACAATAACTGCTTTCCAGACATCGAAAAGGCCCCGGACATCTGCGGGCGCAGGAGCGATTCCTGCGTCGCACAACTTTCTACAGCCAAAACCTGCTCTGATGCCGTGTCCCCGACTCCTGGCTACCGTCCCAAATGCACCAGGAAAGCGTGCTTCATACAACTAAGCTCTTCAAGACCGAGCTGTAAGACGCACGCATGGCACCGGTGATGCCCATGAATCCCTGTCGTTGCTGTGGTAGCAGTGGCCCTGCTGTCGAACAAGACCGAAACGCGCATAAATGTTTCCTGACCTGCCTTGCTGGTTTTCATTTCTTAACACCTAGGAAGCCCCCAAAATCTGCCCTGCCAAGGATTTTTATTTCCCCGTTTTGGACAATAGCAACACTGAATCCAACCACTGTAAGTAAGACGGCGCGCGGATGAACGGACATCTAAAGCAATTTGTACTTAGATACCTGAATGCACCACATGCGAATGTACGTACCTGGCAGAGTGTTATAGAACCACCTGCACTGTAAGCCATAGAGTCATGTGTCCCAGGAAGCGACAACTGGCTGATGGGCGTGTCGTCCAACAGATATCGCATCCATCGGGTCCCGAGGGAGGGCGACTTAACACCGGGATCGTGGGAATAGCCCTTGACGCAGTCTGGATGGATGGGGGCGGAATGAACAAAGGCATGCGGCATCGGACAGGCGGGCAAGCCACGCAAGCCGGCGTTAGCAGACGTAAGTATGTATGTATGTAGTGTATGTTGAAGGATTCAAGGCTTATAACTTATAATATATTTTGCATGGCCCTTCACCTGTCAGACAAGACCGTATACTTACGTACGTAGAGGTGCACACTCACACCGACATGATATTTGCAGTAGTTAAACGCTTACTTACGAAATTCTCCATGTATTTTTGGGCGGGGCCCCAGCGCGAAGCGCGTTCGGGGGGCCCCGCCCCCTAGGATTGCCCATGTCCGTGTGTCCGTGTGTCCGTGTGTCCGTGTGTCCGTGTGTCCGTGTGTCCGTGTGTCGTGTGTCCGTGTGTCCGTGTGTCCGTGTGTCCGTGTGTCCGTGTGTCCGTGTGTCCGTGTGTCCGTGTGTCCGTGTGTCCGTGTGTCCGTGTGTCCGTGTGTCCGTGTGTCCGTGTGTCCGTGTGTCCGTGTGTCCGTGTGTCCGTGTGTCCGTGTGTCCGTGTGTCCGTGTGTCCGTGTGTCCGTGTGTCCGTGTGTCCGTGTGTCCGTGTGTCCGTGTGTCCGTGTGTCCGTGTGTCCGTGTGTCCGTGTGTCCGTGTGTCCGTGTGTGTCCGTGTGTCCGTGTGTCCGTGTGTCCGTGTGTCCGTGTGTCCGTGTGTCCGTGTGTCCGTGTGTCCGTGTGTCCGTGTGTCCGTGTGTCCGTGTGTCCGTGTGTCCGTGTGTCCGTGTGTCCGTGTGTCCGTGTGTCCGTGTGTCCGGTGTGTCCGTGTGTCCGTGTGTCCGTGTGTCCGTGTGTCCGTGTGTCCGTGTGTCCGTGTGTCCGTGTGTCCGTGTGTCCGTGTGTCCGTGTGTCCGTGTGTCCGTGTGTCCGTGTGTCCGTGTGTCGTGTGTCCGTGTGTCCGTGTGTCCGTGTGTCCGTGTGTCGCGTGTGTCCGTGTGTCCGTGGTGTCCGTGTGTCGCGTGTGTCCGTGTGTCCGTGTGTCCGTGTGTCCGTGTGTCCGTTGTCCGTGTGTCCGTGTGTGTGTGTCCGTGTGTCCGTGTGTCCGGCCGTGTGTCCGTGTGTCCGTGTGTCCGTGTGTCCGTGTGTCCGTGTGTCCGTGTGTCCGTGTGTCCGTGTCGTGTCCGTGTGTCCGTGTGTCCGTGTGTCCGTGTCCGTGTCCGTGTGTCCGTGGTGTCCGTGTGTCCGTGTCGTGTCCGTGTGTCCGTCGTGTCCGTGGTGTTCCGTGTGTCCGTGTGGTCCGTGTGTCCGTGTGTCGCGTGTGTCGCGTGTGTCCGTGTGTCCGTGTGTCCGTGTGTCCGTGTGGTCCGTGTGTCCGTGTGTCCGTGTGTCCGTGTGTCCGTGTGTCCGTGTGTCCGTGTGTCCGTGTGTCCGTGTGTCCGTGTGTCCGTGTGTCCGTGTGTCCGTGTGTCCGTGTGTCCGTGTGTCCGTGTGTCCGTGTGTCCGTGTGTCCGTGTGTCCGTGTGTCCGTGTGTCCGTGTGTCCGTGTGTCCGTGTGTCCGTGTGTCCGTGTGTCCGTGTGTGTGTGTGTCCGTGTGTCCGTGTGTCCGTGTGTCCGTGTGTCCGTGTGTCCGTGTGTCCGTGTGTCCGTGTGTCCGTGTGTCCGTGTGTCCGTGTGTCCGTGTGTCCGTGTGTCCGTGTGTCCGTGTGTCCGTGTGTCCGTGTGTCCGTGTGTCCGTGTGTCCGTGTGTCCGTGTGTCCGTGTGTCCGTGTGTCCGTGTGTCCGTGTGTCCGTGTGTCCGTGTGTCCGTGTGTCCGTGTGTCCGTGTGTCCGTGTGTCCGTGTGTCCGTGTGTCCGTGTGTCCGTGTGTCCGTGTGTCCGTGTGTCCGTGTGTCCGTGTGTCCGTGTGTCCGTGTGTCCGTGTGTCCGTGTGTCCGTGTGTCCGTGTGTCCGTGTGTCCGTGTGTCCGTGTGTCCGTGTGTCCGTGTGTCCGTGTGTCCGTGTGTCCGTGTGTCCGTGTGTCCGTGTGTCCGTGTGTCCGTGTGTCCGTGTGTCCGTGTGTCCGTGTGTCCGTGTGTCCGTGTGTCCGTGTGTCCGTGTGTCCGTGTGTCCGTGTGTCCGTGTGTCCGTGTGTCCGTGTGTCCGTGTGTCCGTGTGTCCGTGTGTCCGTGTGTCCGTGTGTCCGTGTGTCCGTGTGTCCCGTGTGTCCGTGTGTCCGTGTGTCCGTGTGTCCGTGTGTCCGTGTGTCCGTGTCCGTCCGTGTGTCCGTGTGTCCGTGTGTCCGTGTGTCCGTGTGTCCGTGTGTCCGTGTGTCCGTGTGTCCGTGTGTCCGTGTGTCCGTGTGTCCGTGTGTCCGTGTGTCCGTGTGTCCGTGTGTCCGTGTGTCCGTGTGTCGTGTGTCCGTGTGTCCGTGTGTCCGTGTGTCCGTGTGTCCGTGTGTCCGTGTGTCCGTGTGTCCGTGTGTCCGTGTGTCCGTGTGTCCGTGTGTCCGTGTGTCCGTGTGTCCGTGTGTCCGTGTGTCCGTGTGTCCGTGTGTCCGTGTGTCCGTGTGTCCGTGTGTCCGTGTGTCCGTGTGTCCGTGTGTCCGTGTGTCCGTGTGTCCGTGTGTCCGTGTGTCCGTGTGTCCGTGTGTCCGTGTGTCCGTGTGTCCGTGTGTCCGTGTGTCCGTGTGTCCGTGTGTCCGTGTGTCCGTGTGTCCGTGTGTCCGTGTGTCCGTGTGTCCGTGTGTCCGTGTGTCCGTGTGTGTGTCCGTGTGTCCGTGTGTCCGTGTGTCCGTGTGTCCGTGTGTCCGTGTGTCCGTGTGTCGTGTGTCCGTGTGTCCGTGTGTCCGTGTGTCCGTGTGTCGTGTGTCCGTGTGTCCGTGTGTCCGTGTGTCCGTGTGTCCGTGTGTCCGTGTGTCCGTGTGTCCGTGTGTCCGTGTGTCCGTGTGTCCGTGTGTCCGTGTGTCCGTGTGTCCGTGTGTCCGTGTGTCCGTGTGTCCGTGTGTCCGTGTGTCCGTGTGTCCGTGTGTCCGTGTGTCCGTGTGTCCGTGTGTCCGTGTGTCCGTGTGTCCGTGTGTCCGTGTGTCCGTGTGTCCGTGTGTCCGTGTGTCCGTGTGTCCGTGTGTCCGTGTGTCCGTGTGTCCGTGTGTCCGTGTGTCCGTGTGTCCGTGTGTCCGTGTGTCCGTGTGTCCGTGTGTCCGTGTGTCCGTGTGTCCGTGTGTCCGTGTGTCCGTGTGTCCGTGTGTCCGTGTGTCCGTGTGTCCGTGTGTCCGTGTGTCCGTGTGTCCGTGTGTCCGTGTGTCCGTGTGTCCGTGTGTCCGTGTGTCCGTGTGTCCGTGTGTCCGTGTGTCCGTGTGTCCGTGTGTCCGTGTGTCCGTGTGTCCGTGTGTCCGTGTGTCCGTGTGTCCGTGTGTCCGTGTGTCCGTGTGTCCGTGTGTCCGTGTGTCCGTGTGTCCGTGTGTCCGTGTGTCCGTGTGTCCGTGTGTCCGTGTGTCCGTGTGTCCGTGTGTCCGTGTGTCCGTGTGTCCGTGTGTCCGTGTGTCCGTGTGTCCGTGTGTCCGTGTGTCCGTGTGTCCGTGTGTCCGTGTGTCCGTGTGTCCGTGTGTCCGTGTGTCCGTGTGTCCCGTGTGTCCGTGTGTCCGTGTGTCCGTGTGTCCGTGTGTCCGTGTGTCCGTGTGTCCGTGTGTCCGTGTGTCCGTGTGTCCGTGTGTCCGTGTGTCCGTGTGTCCGTGTGTCCGTGTGTCCGTGTGTCCGTGTGTCCGTGTGTCCGTGTGTCCGTGTGTCCGTGTGTCCGTGTGTCCGTGTGTCCGTGTGTCCGTGTGTCCGTGTGTCCGTGTGTCCGTGTGTCCGTGTGTCCGTGTGTCCGTGTGTCCGTGTGTCCGTGTGTCCGTGTGTCCGTGTGTCCGTGTGTCCGTGTGTCCGTGTGTCCGTGTGTCCGTGTGTCCGTGTGTCCGTGTGTCCGTGTGTCCGTGTGTCCGTGTGTCCGTGTGTCCGTGTGTCCGTGTGTCCGTGTGTCCGTGTGTCCGTGTGTCCGTGTGTCCGTGTGTCCGTGTGTCCGTGTGTCCGTGTGTCCGTGTGTCCGTGTGTCCGTGTGTCCGTGTGTCCGTGTGTCCGTGTGTCCGTGTGTCCGTGTGTCCGTGTGTCCGTGTGTCCGTGTGTCCGTGTGTCCGTGTGTCCGTGTGTCCGTGTGTCCGTGTGTCCGTGTGTCCGTGTGTCCGTGTGTCCGTGTGTCCGTGTGTCCGTGTGTCCGTGTGTCCGTGTGTCCGTGTGTCCGTGTGTCCGTGTGTCCGTGTGTCCGTGTGTCCGTGTGTCCGTGTGTCCGTGTGTCCGTGTGTCCGTGTGTCCGTGTGTCCGTGTGTGTGTCCGTGTGTCCGTGTGTCCGTGTGTCCGTGTGTCCGTGTGTCCGTGTGTCCGTGTGTCCGTGTGTCCGTGTGTCCGTGTGTCCGTGTGTCCGTGTGTCCGTGTGTCCGTGTGTCCGTGTGTCCGTGTGTCCGTGTGTCCGTGTGTCCGTGTGTCCGTGTGTCCGTGTGTCCGTGTGTCCGTGTGTCCGTGTGTCCGTGTGTCCGTGTGTCCGTGTGTCCGTGTGTCCGTGTGTCCGTGTGTCCGTGTGTCCGTGTGTCCGTGTGTCCGTGTGTCCGTGTGTCCGTGTGTGTGTCCGTGTGTCCGTGTGTCCGTGTGTCCGTGTGTCCGTGTGTCCGTGTGTCCGTGTGTCCGTGTGTCCGTGTGTCCGTGTGTCCGTGTGTCCGTGTGTCCGTGTGTCCGTGTGTCCGTGTGTCCGTGTGTCCGTGTGTCCGTGTGTCCGTGTGTCGTGTGTCCGTGTGTCCGTGTGTCCGTGTGTCCGTGTGTCCGTGTGTCCGTGTGTCCGTGTGTCCGTGTGTCCGTGTGTCCGTGTGTCCGTGTGTCCGTGTGTCCGTGTGTCCGTGTGTCCGTGTGTCGTGTGTCCGTGTGTCCGTGTGTTGTGTGTGTCCGTGTGTCCGTGTGTCGTGTGTCCGTGTGTGTGTGTCCGTGTGTCCGTGTGTCCGTTGTGTCCGTGTGTCCGTGTGTCCGTGTGTCCGTGTGTGTCCGTGTGTCCGTGTGTCCGTGTGTCCGTGTGTCGTGTGTCCGTGTGTCCGTGTGTCCGTGTGTCCGTGTGTCCGTGTGTCCGTGTGTCCGTGTGTCCGTGTGTCCGTGTGTCCGTGTGTCGTGTGTCCGTGTGTCCGTGTGTCCGTTGTTTTTTTTGTCCGTGTGTCCGTGTGTCCGTGTGTCCGTGTGTCCGTGTGTCGTGTGTCCGTGTGTCCGTGTGTCCGTGTGTCCGTGTGTCCGTGTGTCGTGTGTCCGTGTGTCGTGTTCCGTGTGTCGTGTGTCGTGTCCGTGTGTCCGGTCGTGTGTCCGTGTGTCCGTGTGTCCGTGTGTCCGTGTGTGTGTCCGTGTGTGTGTCCGTGTGTGCCGTGTGTCCGTGTGTCCGTGTGTCCGTGTGTCCGTGTGTCCGTGTGTCCGTGTGTCCGTGTGTCCGTGTGTCCGTGTGTCCGTGTGTCCGTGTGTCCGTGTGTCCGTGTGTCCGTGTGTCCGTGTGTCCGGTAACGGCAAAACGTTCATTATCCGCTAAACTAATTCGCAATGTTTGTCATATTAATTGTCTATTGCAAGGTAACTTTGGTTTGGCTGAAAAAAATTCTTTGCGCACAAACGGTCAAAGTAAAGCTCCGCGGTCTCCATGGACCCGAGTCAACATCCACCCAACGCCTCTCGCGCTCATGTTTGTTGCAACAGGTGCCGCGTGATGAATACTTGGATTAGGGGCAGGTGGCGCGTGCTAAATTAAACTTCCATAGTGTTCTGGTGTTTGAACATCAAGATGCCACCAACATCAAGATTTGCCTTTCTGTCTTGCCAGATGAATACAATTCAACAATATGTATTGAATCAAAATTTCAAAATGCAAAGGGATAGCATACCGAGTACCAACAAGTTCTCCAGTTCCGATGGCCGAAGTCCGGGTCTCACCGCGGCTTTTTCGCACCCTGTTTTTGCCTTATATTTGCTATGTAACTATTGATGGCAAACTTTAGAGGTTCACGTCTGCTGCGGGCGTGCAACTGAAGGGCTGCATGCTTGCCGACGGACCAAACAACTACAGCTTCACGGAAAAACAAGAATGCTTCAAGCTTGCTTTTTGATATCTGCTTGACAGACGGATGTGGTAGTGCAGAGGCGTCTAGCGTTACGATGATAATGCAAATGCGATGAGGCGGCGCGTAGGTTTCGGGGCTACCCTTCCTGCTTTACCTTGCTCAATCTATGCACGCCGATCCACCTTCAACATCAACGACGCCCTCAATGGCACCCTTTCATCATCTCACACTCTTGCGCGGTAACAGAGTTTCCGTTGTAAAGCAAGCGGCCTGTACGGATTGTAGGGGGCCCCGCCCTTTTTCCGGCTTCAAGGAAGCCGACCCCCTACTTGTCCATGACATGATATGATTCGCCTTGGGCCGCTTGGCGAGCGAGCGGGCATGCACGACCGACCGTACTCAAGCACACAACCCAGCGGAGTAAAGTAATCAAAATCAAAACAGCTTGAAGTATGCTATTTCGCGCTCTCAAGCTTCAAATTGGGTTACCAACACCACAACGAGCCTTTCGGCCAAGCGAATGCGCACGTATGTGTTACGAAAGTCAACATAACAACACCTAGCGAGACAAGTTAATTAATATATATGGCGTGCATGTTGATATATATTCGATCGTAGTGTTATTGATTAGGTCTCCATGGTTTTACTTGTCTTGTCCCCAAAATGTCCCGATAATGTCCGCCCCTGAGCATGGTCCCCACATGGGACGGATTTGATGTTATCATAGCTTTATGTAATAGTAATATATACAAGTAATACGTCCTGGTGACTTATACTGACAAAGTTTGTCGTTTTGCAGTCAATGCACAAACAAATGTCCAACCAGCACGCAGTTCCCTTCGCACATACCTGCCAGAGTAAAACCACTCCGATTGTAGATAATGGCATGGACAAATATTAGCGCAGCCAAATGTGTAACGAGTAGCGCTCGACAGGAAGGCATAGTCGCGGATGTGCAAAGCTCTATGACTACTCGGACCTCCGTTTCAGCACGGCACGGCTGTATGGTATCAGCGAGCACCACATGTCAAGTTTATCGCTGTCCTCTGTTGTGAACTGACGGAATTTCATTGCCATCATAATGCTGTAGGCAAACTGCTGTCGTACTTGACGTAATGATTCGAATGATTCGAATGACGGAGTTATGTTTCTGGCAAAAAGGGCGAGCGCGCAGTCAAACAGCGGACGCCAGTCGGTTTCCGAAAATGCCACTTTTTATTTAATTTATTATGATAAATAATCAAGACATAACAAATGACGTTTATTACACATTCTAAGTTCAAAGGCTGCTGTTGGATCCGGCATGTGCGACACTGCTGTTAACAGGAGATTGCGCATGATGATCACTGAAAAATACATAATTATATAAAACATAGTTAAAGGGAATCACAAGTAATGGTGCATACACAGTGAATGGACCGAAGACCCGTACGACAGCTGGCGGTCAGACATGGACGTAGCCAACGAGTAACCTTAAAACTGGTCTACTGCGACCGCAATGAATTTATTAGACTGATAGTGCTCCTTTTTTGACTCCCATTTTTCAACAACCAACTATCTAGTTCTTTGCGTCATGAAAAATGCGTCATGGGCGCCCGGGCGATGCAAACAGTCTAAGGACACACCAGAAACGTTTAGAATGAAGACCTTTTTTTAAAAATTATGGGAGTTGGTAATCATTGTGAGGTGATTTCAATTCGTATATGAGAAACCAGACATTCTCGCCGCGGATTACCAACAACATCCGTAATGCAGAAGTCAGTGATAGAAGTTCAACAGAGCAAAAGCAATTGGATCATGATGTCCCATAAATATACCACATAACCTTCACAAGGAAACGTGTTGTATTCTTACCACATAAACTTCTCACGAAATTTTTGAACGTGAAGTTCAACAGAACATAAGCAATCAGATCATGTGCGTGTGTCTTTTATCACCTAACCTTTATGTTGTAAGTTGAGCTGCTGATATGCTAGATACACGCACGGTCGTTAGCACATACTGTTACAAGCAACTAAGGTACTCAGACCACTCTGGGCCTAGATAACGGCTTGATGGCCGTACTGATAGCTCCGAAGACCACTCAACACTGGAGGTCCTGACCGAACTAACTTAATATTCCAACACTCCCACGCGGGCAGACCTCCACGTAACTCAGCCTCCGAAACTTAGCGCATGCCCATAGCGCGAACGAACTTCTCGAACTTCGGTAGGGCCAGCGGCTTGGTGAGGCAGTCCGCCACCATCTCCTCAGACGGGCAGAAACGAAGCAAGACCTCACCCCGCGCAACACGCTCGCGAACCACGTGGTGACAGATATCAATGTGCTTAGCCCGGGCCGTAGTGATCTCATTTGAGACCATCTTCAACGCGGCCTGGTTATCGCACCAAATCGGCACACATGCCGTACGCAGCCTCATATCATAGCCCAAATGGCGAAACCACAACGCCTCCTTCGTTGCCGCACTTCCCGCCATGTACTCGGCTTCAGCAGTCGACGATGCGACTGTCGGCTGTCGCCGGCTGGCCCAACTCACTGCACCACCAGCATTCAAAAACACATAGGCCGAGACCGACTTCCTCAGGCTCTCAGATGACAAGGCGTAATCGGCATCACAGTAACCGTGCAGGCCCTCCGCTTTCGCAGAGTAGACTATGCCGCGATCCTTGGTGCCGGCCAGATATCGAACGACCCGCCCCTTTTGCCGCCTTCCAATGACTGACCATGGGCTTCGCCATGTACCGCGACAGCGCTCCCACGGAATAGGTAGAATAGGAGATATCCGGCCTCGTGCCTACGGACAGGTAGAGCAGGCTGCCAATCAGCTCGCTGTACCTAAACTCCCGCACATCCAGGGCCTCACTCGGCAAATCCAGATTCGCCTTCTCTCCCATCGGCACCTGCCTCTTGTTGGCGTCATCCATGCCGTACTTCTCAATCCGCTCCGAGATAAACCGCTTCTGCGTGAGCTTCAGCGTGCCTTCGGAGTATTCGGAGCGATTCCGCTCAATCTCAAAACCCAAGAACACCCGGGCTTCTCCCATATCACGGATGTCGAACACCGACTTCAGCCGCTGCTTCACTTGCTGAACCACCTTCAGGTCCTTCGCAGCGACCAACAGATCATCGACGTACACGAGCAGGTAAATACGCTCACCCTGCTCATCACGGTAAAACAAGCCTGGGTCGGCTACAGACGCCTTAAAGCCCATCGACTCCAGCTCTTGCCTCAGGCGCGCATACCACGCCCTTGGCGCTTGCTTCAGCCCATACAGGGCCTTTTCCAGCTTCAACCCCTACCAACTCATAGGGGGTCTGACAGGCTCTGACAGGCTTGCCTGTCAGGAAATGTTAGCCTGACAGCCTTAGCCAACATTTGCGCCGCTGTTATTGGCTGTTGAATCGACACCGTCTGGGCTCTGACAGTTCCCAGCAATGTCAGTGACGGTCGCGATAACTTGGCTGTGACAGGCTGTTAGTGGCTGTTTGGGCGGTGTCCAACGCTGTTATCCACAGTGCAGAAGGTATGATGCCTAATGTTGACGTCTAACAACAACAGGCGTGTATGTACTCGTTAGTGTTGGCGGAGGCTATCCGGTATATCATTCTATGCATGGGGATGAGGAGCCGGTTTTCTTTTCGAGGACAATGCACGCAGCTGTCATTTTACTCACTGCGCTGGGTACGAAGCCTGTGCTTGGGTTTATCCACTTCTGGGGGTTCCACCCTCTGCTGTGCCTATCCCTTTCGTTCAAAGTTGGTAGTGTTGCCCCGCTCTGCGCCTCTGCTTGCTTAGCTTGCTTCGGTGTCTGTCTATCTGGGTGGGGTCATGACCCGGTGTGTTTTTGTTTGCAGCGTTGAGGTGTGGTGGTGTCTTGATTGCCGCCTTGTCGGTGGGGCTAGTGGGGCCTGCCTGCTGGGGCTTGCTCCAGTATACACCGATGCATGATCCCTTTGGGGTCCGCTCCTGCGCTGTAACGTTCATTAACTCATTCATCCAGCATTATGCCTTTTTTTTGCACTGGATGGACTGGGAGCCACGTCCTAAGCCCAAGGCAGTAGCAAAATCAGCCACAGCAATAAACAGCCTCATGTCTGAGGCACTTCGAACAGCAGCGGGTCAGCAGCCACACGCCTTTAGCAGCAGAAGCAAACACACTCACACATATATACCTAGGGACACTTAGGAACGCATTTATCCAGCAGGTCGTCAACTGAAGGCAGTAGCATAGCAGCGGAGGCGGCGGCCACACCCACACACAGCTCCATGCTATGTACGAGCCGCTCAGAATATCAGCCGGGTCAGCATCCACTCATGGCACTAGCAGCAGCAGATGCACCCAGACATACAAAGCCCGCCCTGTGTCTAAGACACTTAGGGTTTGAAGGGGCCACAGTGTTCGTTGGATGAGGGATGCTCCACTAGAGGTCGCTGGGCACTACTGTCACAAGGCAGGTAGGCTTGGGTTCTCCAAGATTTCGAGAGGGTGTGGCGCTAGTGGCGCTGGGTGTTCCAGCAGGGCTGGTGGTAGATGGGTAATGGGGTGCCTGTGTGGGCGACCTTCCCCGTGCTTGGCTATATCCACGTCTGATGAACGGATATCCCGCCCGATGCTGTGACCATCCCTTTGCTTGGTAGTGTTGCCCCGCTGTATGTGCACCTCTATCTTTTTTGCGTAGGTAGGTAGGTTGCTGTCTGGTTGGGGATATGGCCCTCTGCATTTCTGTTCACGCACGGCGTAGGTGTGGCTTTGATATCTATTGCTGTATGTTTAGCATAATACGTAGGAATCAATGACGCCCCAGAAATAAAGCACGCACATACAACGCCAGCAGAAGTCACAACTCTGCCGGCGGCTTGTCCAGTATTTGAGTACTTTCATTCTTGATAGTTTTCATTGAAGGTTTTCGGGCGGCTTGGGATAATTATTCCATTCGTTCTTGGTGCAGCTCCTCGCCGCTACTTTAAATACTAGGATTGTAACCAAAAAGAAATTTCTTAATTTAAATTCATGCATGTGACCTCTTTGTTGCCTCTTTGAGTTTGTGCATAGAGTTAAAAGTGTACGATCGCGACTTGAAGTCGCGATCGTACAGAGCTTGTCAGGACGCTATTTAAATGCAGGCAGGCCTACTTTACATCTTTTTACCACAGTTATATGTAGTGATACCTTTGTAGTAATTTCTCCTAAACGAAATCTATCGATCCAACTCAGGAAAGCTGCTGGCCTGGCAGTTTCGCGAAAAACGAGTAGAGTCTGACGTATACAACACGCCATTCTAAATAAGTCAATTGAAGGAATAAAGGATGCAACGACAACATCGACGACACATTGTTAAACGCCACCGAGCTGTTCAAATTTGCCATTGAAATTCAAATCTGCCATTGGCGATATACGCTTGCCAACGCCGTTGATTCCTACCTATGTTGATTCCTGACAAGTGTTTATAAATTATTCGTTCTATGTTTGCTGTCCTTTCACAGGAAGGACGGGCGAGCCATCATGTTTAACTCCGTCCCTTCAACATAGCTCATGGAACTGAGGTACGCGGCCATTTACTTCTGTATCTGCTCGGTTCTGCCTTACTGCATTACGTTTGGCCTTTCCCATGGCGCTGTGAGCACTAGTATTGCCTGACTCTCTATTACGCTAACCTTCCTTCGTGCTCGTTCGTTGTTGCCTGTACAGCAGAGGCGCGGCTAGTTATGGCTATTGTACTTCCAAGTGAGGCGTTGCAGTTTTGGTTACAGAAGATGATGTGCGACCGACCTTGACTACCAGGGGTGAGTAGTGTAGGCGCCCTTAGGGTTCATGGTTCCCCCACTAATAATCATGCGTGTCACACTCGCTCTTCGCTCCTCAATCTCTAATCCTAAATTGTGTATGCAATGCACCTCGCTGTATGTGCTTGACTAGGTACATACATGGCCAGAAGTTCACACAAGGCATCGCATTGGTAAGAAGGGGTAAGTGGATCAGAGTGTCCCTGAGCCGCGGGGCCGATGTTGGCTCCTCACTTGCTTCCAAGCAATCCACCCGCCAGATAGAGTAACAATGTGCTACGCCTCCACTCGTCAATGTGCTGAATGCAGGCTCACCCCAAGTGGTCGCAATTGGACACAACAGGGAGACACAGCTGGCCGGGCGTGTGTTGATAGGATAGTCACGCATGGTAGTTTTTTTGGCGGTCCACCTGCTGCCTGTTGTGAGATGGATCCAAGGTCTACTTAAGTATTCTGTGGCAGATGAGGGTGTACCATGACATACAACTGTGTGTGTGGTTCAGATAGAGCAGGCGTTGGATGGATGGATGGTGCACGGGCACAGGATAGCGTCTTGTGTGCTATGGCTCCACACACCTATCTATATATCGAACACGTAACAATCGATGCATGGTGCGTGTGTAGTGTGTGTGCTGTACACGCTGGCTGGCAGCGAGCAAGCACGTCATGCAGTGTAAATGTAAAGCTCGCTCCGTATGTATCTATCTTGACTGTTTGCCTATCTTTGACTCCATCACTCGTTGCTGCACGTATGTTGACCATCCAGCACCGACCGGTCGTTCATTCACACGTCTGCAACTCTTGCTTGCTGAGAAAACAAGACCGAATGTACGGACAAGTCAAACCAAAGTATCAGCAGCATCTAGTACATATGGAAGCGCATTTATTGGTACAATACGGAGATATCTACCAAGCCAGCTTGGAAAGCAGTCCTAGGTACGCCTGGCTCACTATTACAACAGGTGACAGCTTCCTACAGGCTGGCACCTGACAGTAACAGCCGTTAACATTCAAACCATTTCCTATCTGTGCTTAATGTTGACAGCATGTTGTAGTCAAAGTATGTCATCCACTAGCCGGCTGTTGACTGTGTCTTACATTCACAGCTGATCATACCTACCCTACCAGTCAACACGCTGTGACACCCAAGGCATGCCGCCCGTGCCCTAGATGTCAACAGCCTGTCACAGGCTGTAACATAAACCATGAGACCCCTACATCCGAACAGTGACAGGCTCCTGACAGGCTCTGACAGGTTTCTGACAGCCTGTTATGACACTGTCACAGCCGTCGGAGACTTCCGATATCTGGCCATATTGTCAGGTCCGCCATACATGTTAGCGCCTGTCAGACCCCCTATGAGTTGGTAGGGAACACCATGCCCGGCTTCCCTTCAGCATAACCAGGCGGTTGCTGCACATACACCTCTTCTTGCAGCTCTCCATTAAGGAACGCCGTCTTCACATCCAGCTGGTGCAACTCAAGATTCTGAGCTGCCACAACAGACAGGAGCACATGTAGCGTTGTGAGCTTACTCACAGGCGCAAACACCTCCTCATAATCACGACCCTCAACCTGCGCGAAACCCTTGGCTACAAGCCTCGCCTTAAAGCGAACAATATTGCCACGCTCGTCCCGCTTAATGGTAAAAACCCACTTCACGGGGAGTGCGCGAACACCCTTCGGCGGATCAACCAGGGACCACACTTGATTCGCGTAGATCGAGGCCATTTCCTCATCCATCGCATGCTTCCACTCAGGGGCTGTGGGTAACTTCATCGCCTCCTCAAACGAATGGGGAATCTCAGTACCAGGAAAGACCGCACCAGTCGGGTTAGACGGGCTGAACCTGTTCGGCGCCTGTCCCTTGTTCAGTCGAGCGGACTTCCGGATCTGCTGCTCCTCCACGGTACTCGTCCCATCGGTCGTTGTCGTTGTTGACGCACTTGGAGCCGCACCTCCACTTGCGGAAGGTGTCCAGGGTGGCTATCTTAAGATATGAATATTCGGCCGAAAATCTTGAGTTTTGATAGATACTTTCCCTCGGTAGGAAAATGGGGTTTTAGATACTCATGGCCTCTCGCACGGGGAAAAGCCCCCTGGAGTAGATATAATGCCGGCAAAAGATCCCTCCGACAGATGCTTCAGCACGATTAGGCAAGGAGTATCTCCGGCCGTAGATACTCTGCAAAATAAGATAGCCACCCTGAAGGTGTCGAGCCGCCACTGCCGCTGGAAGGTGACGCTCTAGGAGTAATTTCCCCCCCGTCAACTTCATCATCAGCGGCTCCCACGTTCACTGCGTTCCCTTCTGCAATCGGGTTAGCAGGACCCACTTCTTCATCCTCACTATCGCTGTACGAATCATCATCATCGTCAACCAGCGGTGGGTGTAGCTCCACATCATCATCGCCCGTATCCACCAGGACGTACTTGCCTTTATCCTGGGAGGGCATGCCGAACTTGCTCTCATCGCATACCACATCGCGACTAACCATCACGCGATTGTCCGGCAACAACACACGGTATGCCTTGGAGCCCGCCTCATATCCAACGAACACGCCTTTCAGCGACATAGGCTCCAGCTTGGACCGCTTTTGGTCCGGTTGACGAATGTAAGCCACGCTGCCAAAAACACGCAAGTGAGCAACATCAGGCTCCTTCCCGTAGAACCGCTCATACGGGGTTCCCTGCACACCACGAACTGGTGAACGATTGCGCACGTAATTCGCCGCCTCCCACGCATACGACCACATGTGGGTCGGCAACTTCGACTCGATCAACATGGTGCGCACTTTGCCCAGCAACGTCCTGTTCAAACGTTCCGCCACACCATTTTGCTGCGGTGTGTACGGCGCAGTTGTCTGCTGTATGTCTGATCCCCTTTTCCGCGTAAAACCCAGACAGGTGCGCATTTAGGTACTCCCTCGCACGGTCGGTGCGCACTTCCTTGACCTTCTTCCCGCACTTGATTTCCAACAGCACGAGGGTTTCCTGCACCGCCGCGATCGCATCACTCTTCTTCTTCAGGATCCTCACCGCCGACAGGCAAGAATAATCGTCGGTGAACGTAGCAACGTAACTGCTGCCACCATGCGACTCAACCGACATGGGCCCGCACAGATCCATATGAACCAGCTCCAGAGGCCGATTCGTCCGTGACTCCGAGTCTGGGAACGGTTTTCGCGAATGCTTTCCCAGGATACAATCCTCACACAGAGCACGACCCGCAGCACGAAACTGTTCCCCAGACACGTTGAGACCCTTCACCAGATCCTCGTCGTACAACCTGGCCATCGTCTCGTAACTCAGATGACCAAACCGCGAGTGCCACCGCTTGGCAGACTGCAGGCCCGAAAGGGCCACAGCAGCACTTGGACCATCCGGATCAATCCTCGGGCTCCACTCCTTCGCGCGAACATGGTACACCGAACTGTCCAGGTAATGGGCCTTGAACATCCAGTCCTGGCAGTCCGACCACAAATGCATGACGTTGTTCACGCCCCTGAACTCTGCACCGCGCGCCGTCAACTGGCGCAATGAGAGCAACCGAAACTTGAACTTAGGAGCTGGTTCATATGGACCGGGGCTCATAACCTGTTGTAAGTTGAGCTGCTGATATGCTAGATACACGGTCGTTAGCACATACTGTTACAAGCAACTAAGGTACTCAGACCACTCTGGGCCTAGATAACGGCTTGATGGCCGTACTGATAGCTCCGAAGACCACTCAACACTGGAGGTCCTGACCGAACTAACTTAATATTCCAACACTTTACAATAATGTGTTGAACAAAAAAAGCACAGCGATCCCTGCAGGTCGTCGGTGACAACAGTCGAAGCCACATGCCTACGTATCGGGCGGGTGCCGGTGGACCGGGCGGCGCACTCGCTCGTCCACCTCTGCGACCAAATAAAGGCGGACGCTCCGGCGGACTCGCGTGTTGCGACCTGGCACCGCGCCCGATTCGGCACCAGGGTTCGCCTCTCACGTTTGCAGACACCTTGGTGAATTTGTGAGTCTTCTTCTCCATCCGGCGGACCGAAGGGCACATAAATTAGGTCCGTCCGCGTTTGGTCCGCCGATCGTACCATCCGGGTCTTCTGGATGGTGGCATACAAAAAAACACACGAAAATGCGCAGCAAGCGGATGGAGCAGCATGAACAGCGCCCCCTTATACCCCACAGGTCAGTAAAAGGTTCCTTATAATGAAGGATGTTACGGCGGACCCCGCGGGTCATCGGTGACAGCCGAAGCTTCCTCACCGTACACTGCATAAATGAACTTGCGCCACCACGGCGCACCGGACAGTACACCGAAACACTCCACGTGCCCACGCAGAACCACCCCGTTCCTGCGAACCAACCACGGCTAGGGCAGCTAGGGATAAATCGCTGTGATTGGCTTTATCCACTTCGGGGAAATCCGCTCTCTGCTGTGCCTATCTCTTTGGTAGTGTCGCCCCGCTGTGCGCCTCTGCTTGCTTCGGTGTCTGTCTGGGTCGGTGGATGGGATCATGGCCCGGCGTGTTTTTGTTTGCGGCGTTGAGGTGTGGAAGTGTCTTGCCGCCTTGTCGGTGGGGCCTGCCGGGGCTTGCACCTGAATACACCGTTGATCCCCTTGGGGTCCGCTGTAATGTTCGTTCATCCATTCAAACGCCCGCTCAGGGGGAGTTAGCCACCAGGGCGCCCCTATTAGCGAACCACCACCCCAACCAAGGCGCGGTCACTTCTCCAGCGGCGGTCCGTTGTCCGTCTTGGAGAGCCACGGGGGCTCGCGAGCCACCATCAGGAGCCTGCCCGTACGCGTACGGTCCCACCGGGCCGAAAAAACAGTCCAAACCTAACAATGGCGCCAACGTGCCGTAGAGCGCATCAGTGCCCCGTCCACCCGCGGCCCACTACTATTGAACGCCCACAGGGCTTCGGTTAAAATTTCCTGGCCAGACGGAACCGGGCCCCGGCACACAACACGACCATCCTGCACCTTCAAGATGAAGTGCGTAGCCCCCATAGCTGATTACCTATTCATTGGGACTCCCAGCTCTGCGAAGTCGTAGAGCCGGCTCCAAAAGTCCGCCACTGCCCTCTGGGCGGCTAGCCCTTCAGCATCCACTGATGGCCGAGGGGTACCGGCCGCGTGCCTGGACCTGGCGGGCCCCATCGCTCGCCGGCCCGTTTCCATGGAACTGGTTGCTTGTCGCCAAGACGACAACGTCCCATACACACTGTTGCACTCCCGTGGGGGGACAGGGCGAGCCACACCTGCTGTCTTTGAAGGCTTACCCCTAGCCGTTCCCGTGTCCCTGCCCCATGCTTACTCCCCCTGTCGTACATGCCGTACATGTCGTACGGCCTCCCGTCCCCGTCCCATGTCCCACTTCCCCTCGTCCGCCCTGTCCTCTTTCGCGCCGCGCTGCCGCCCCGCCATTCTCGCATACTGCCTTCTTTCTGATGTTTGCTCTTGTCATTCTTCGCAATCGTTGCCACCCTCGCTCACTCCGTTCCTCGGCTTCCCTCCCTGCATCGCCGTGGCCCTGGACATCGCTCGCGGCGCGGCTACTCCGTCTACCACCACAGGTCGGTAACGTATCTGTCCTTTCCGGGTTGGGTCGGGTTCGCAGTTTGCTTGTTGTGGCACTGCGGCAGCGCGGCCGCGCCGCCACGCGCCCGCGCGCGGTCTCTATCTTTTCGTTTGCTCTGCAGGTACCGCACCCCGTAAGTATACTGCGTTATGCTGGGTGTGCCCGGGTTCGTTCTACGGGTTTATTTATTTTTTTCAATTTAACCCCCACCTTATAGGCGGTTGTCCGGCCCCTCGGGGCACGACATGGCGCCAACTCCGTTTACGGAGGAATTTCATGCATTTGTCAAGTGGAAGCTCAAAGGTCTCGGGACCGGCGAGTGGAAGCGAATGGGGTCGGTGTGTACTGCGTGGTTCGGGCTCGCGGCTATTTAAGCGATGCCTTTTTTCTCTAATATACCGTAGTCGCACTTTCTGTTTTATGCCGGCCCAGCCACTTACGGACGACACCCCTGCCGATGCCGCTGCCATTGCTGATCGCGTGGCGGACCTCCGCGAGGCGGCCACCGCCGCCGGCTTCTCGGAGATTCGGCAGAACATTCTGCGCGTTCTCCATCCGCGCGCTGGTCCTCGGCCTGCTGCTGTCCGGGAGCTACTTGCCCTGCGCGCACAATTTGTCGGCGCCGCCGAACATGCCGCCCTCTCCGCCGACCGGGACCCGCAGCGTGTCATTTACGCCGCCTTCTACCTTCCCGATCCGCGCAAACGTAAACGGTGGCAGCACCGTGTCCCCGTTTACGTCGGCCAAACCCGGCGCGGCTGCTGGGAGCGCCTGCGGCAGCACCTGGCCACTGTGGCCCGCCTCGCCGGCCAGCACGCGCCCGCCCCCACCTTCCATCACCACATCTGGTCCAACGGCCCGAACGGGATTTTCGTCCTCCCCCTTCAATACATCACGAGTGTGGCCGCCAACTCCCGTCGCTTCCGACGCGTTGCCGCTCAAGTTGAAATGGTCTGGGTCCAGCGCCTGCGCACCCTACGTACTGCTGGCCAGCCCGGCCTCAACGTTGCCTTCGAAGCGCACACCGTCGCCGCCGACCTCCGCAACGTCCCCTTCGGCGCCGGTGCCCTCCCGCCTGCCGCCGGCGAACATCGCAAGCGCTGGTATGCATGCCGCGACATTCGGCGCCGCCTCCTACACCTACGAGACCTCTGGCAGGCCCATGGCCCCCTTCCCACCTCCACCTTCCACGCCTACCACATCCGCACCCTCCATCTCCTCCACGCCTACGCCACCCACTTCCCCGCCGCCCATTTCAGCCTACAACCGGAGTTCCTGGCCGCCCTCATCGTCCCCCTCGCCACCACCATCGACGCCCGCACGCGCCGCGCCGGGCCCCCTGACCTCTCCGCCAAGCTGTGGTTGCCCAACGCGCTGCGCCAGCTCCTCCCCGTCACCGCCGTCCACGCGGCCCTGCAAGACCCCGCCGTTGCCTCCGCCCTCCCCCTCGGCATCCCCCGCCCCGCCCTCCACTGGACCGCCGGCGTCCCGCTGCACCGCCTCTTCTGCAACTACGCCCATATGGCCCGCAATCTCACCCACGCCGATTATGCCCGCCTCGTCGACCCCGCTCGCCCCTGCGCCTGCCACCGCTTCCCCGCCCTCTGTCCCCCCGGCATCCCCCACGTCATGTCCACCGTCCCCTACAACGCCCTACCACCTGCTCTGGCGCCCTTCTGGGACAAAGGCGCCCGCTACCGACCCCACCAGCCCGTCCCCGCCCGGGCCGCCCTCCTCGCTAACGTACGTGTCCACGCCCACACCTACGCCACTCGCCTGGCCGCCCGCTCCGGGCTGTCCGGCGCCGCCTACCCCGCGTGGGTCGACGCCTTCGTCGCCGCCATCGGCCGCGCCATTGATGCCCACGCCGGCACGTACCGCTTCGACTGGCCCGTCCTATCTGCTGCCGACCTCACCGCCCTCCGCCGCGCCGCCCGCGGCTTCATCATCACCGTCACCGACAAAAGCTCTGCTACCTTTCAGCTCGTGTTCGCCAAGCTCTACGCCGAGAAATGTATGCGCGACCTTCACCTTCACGACACCTTCGCCGTCCCGCCCTCGCCCCCCGCCCGCGCCCCCGGCGCCGCCCCGCCACCTCCGCCCCCTCCCGTCGTCGCTCCCGCCCCGCCTCCGTTCCCCGCCGTCGCCGCCCCGCAGCCGCCCGCCCCCCCACCCCCACCCCCTCCCCCCGTCGCTCCCGCACCACCTCCGTTGCCCGCCGTCGCCATCTCGCCGCTGCCCGCTCCCCCACCCCCACCTCCACCCCCTCCCCCCATCGCTCCCGCACCGCCCACCCCGACGCCGCCCCCGCTGCCCCGACCGCCGCCCCCCCCGCCCCGACGCCGCCGCCGCCGGGCCCCCAGACACCGCCGAACCCGCCCCACCGCCCTAACGACAAGCCTCGCCACACCGTCACCTTCCACGCCGCCTCCCCTGGCCCCCGCTGTCGGATACGGGACCGCACCGCCACCCGCGTCTTTACCCTCACCGACTTCCAGCTCGTCCTCGACTCCCTTCTCGTCTCCACCTTCATCGCCTTCGGCCCCGCGCTGGTCCGCCAGGTCAAGGGCATCCCCATGGGTATCTCCGCCGCCCCCTTCATCGCTAACCTGTTCCTCGCCTGGTATGAATACTGCTTCCTGCTGCAACGCCACCAACCCCACGTCACCCCAGCCGAGAAAGCTATCCTCACCCATTTCCAGTACTCCCTCCGCTATCTCGATGACCTCCTCTCCCTGCACAACCCCTATATCGGCGCCTACCTCTCCCGCGCCACGGTTACTGGCAACCTCCACGGCATCTACCCGCCCGAGCTCTCCGTCACCCCGCAACGCCATGACCACCTCCCCGCCGGCTCCATCCCCTTCCTGGACATCCTCCTCGTTCGCAGCCCCCACGCTGGCCGCCGCCGCTACCTCACCCAACTTTACGACAAACGCGTGCAACCCGCCTTCGCCAGCGTCCGCCTCTCCCGCTTTGTCGCCCGCGACTCCAACGTCAACGAGGCCTGCAAGCGCAACATCTTCACGGGCCAGTTCCACCGCCTTCGGCGGGTCATCTCCTGCCCCGATAATTTCTGTGCCGAAATCGCCCTCCTCATCCGCGCCCTCGTTGCCCAAGGCTACCCGCGCACGCACCTCGTCGCCCAGTTCGTCAACCTGCTGGCGGCCGTCCCCCAGACCTTCTACTTCGCGCGACGCTCCACCCACAAGGATATGCTGGCGGTCGTCCACACCCACCTGCGCACTCCCCCCGCCGCCCCGCCCGCCCCCGGCCCCTGACCGCCCGCTCCTTCGCCCCCGCACCAGCGGGGCGTCGGCGGCTATCCCCTCAACGTTCCAACGGGCGCTGCTGTGTGACGGCGTGGGTCTGTGTGACGGCGCGGGTCGGCTTCGGGCCCCTGCTGGGTTTCGCTTGCGTACGCCCTCCGGGCCGGCGTCGGGTTTCGTGTGAGAGTACCTTCCGGCGCGCGGCCTCCGGGCCGGCCCGGCCGTGTCGCCCCCCCCCCCCCCCACCTGTAACCGTTACGACGTCTTCGCCTCCCCGCCGCTCTCTCCCCCCCTCCGCGCCACCTCACCCCGCACCTCACGTACCCATCACAGCCCGCCCGACCGCCCTAGGCGCGCCACCACGCGGCACCCCACATGCAGGGGCTGCCCCGCTACGACCGGGCACGGTGGGGAGCCATATCCCGAACGTGGCCCGCCACCCGGTCGTCCGTTCCCGTGTCCCTGCCCCATGCTTACTCCCCCTGTCGTACATGCCGTACATGTCGTACGGCCTCCCGTCCCCGTCCCATATCCCACTTCCCCTCGTCCGCCCTGTCCTCTTTCGCGCCGCGCTGCCGCCCCCCCATTCTCGCATACTGCCTTCTTTCTGATGTTTGCTCTTGTCATTCTTCGCAATCGTTGCCACCCTCGCTCACTCCGTTCCTCGGCTTCCCTCCCTGCATCGCCGTGGCCCTGGACATCGCTCGCGGCGCGGCTACTCCGTCTACCACCACAGGTCGGTAACGTATCTGTCCTTTCCGGGTTGGGTTGGGTTCGCAGTTTGCTTGTTGTGGCACTGCGGCAGCGCGGCCGCGCCCCCACGCGCCCGCGCGCGGTCTCTATCTTTTCGTTTGCTCTGCAGGTACCGCACCCCGTAAGTATACTGCGTTATGCTGGGTGCGCCCGGGTTCGTTCTACGGGTTTATTTATTTTTTTCAATTTAACCCCTAGCCGTACCTCGATCTGCGCGACAACCGCTTGGGCCACCCCGCAACCCCCAAAATGGTGTTGCCTGGGCGTTGGGAGCACCTACCGCCCCGGCGCCCGGGTATGTTCCGCATCCACAAGGGCAAGGTTCGCTGTACGTAAAACAACAGAATATGATAACCACCACTGATGTCGATAGAACTTTACATCAGATCAGACCTGACACCGAGGATGGACTTCCATAGTCCCCTACATTATTTTGTCCCTCTCACTCGCTCCCCCGTTCCGTCCGGGGGAGAATGCTCCGGTGACGCGGACGAGACCACGCAGTAAGAATGAAGCCGTGGATCAGCTGGCTAACCGACACTGTACGCACGTTTCAAATACCCCCCCCTACCGCCCGCACACTGCGCCAGCGTCGCCGGGGATGGGCAATGTTTGTTGGGGAGTGCTTGGGGGCAGGAGCCGACAGGTGGCAGGAGTGGAACCGGTGGAGGGAGTGTGAGGCGGCCCTGGAGGCGCTCCGACAAGACATCCCACCAGGGTGGTGGGAAGCCGCCGAGGGGACCCTGGGGCCCACCGAAGCGACCCCCCCAGGGAGAGAGGAAGTCACGGAAATGCTGGTGAAGCTCATGGGGTGGAGGCTGCAGAACGGCCTCAAGGTGGCACTCCACGAGTACACCGTGCGGTATGGCACGACGCTGCAGCTGCACAGCCTAGGGGAGGCGAGGCGTGCGGCGCACGCACGCTTTGTTTGCGAAGCGCTTGGGGTAGAGGATACTGCGCCAGAGTGTCGAGGATGGTTTCCAAGGTAATAGAGAACATGCAGTGGATGTCGACGGAGGCCAAGTGGAAAAACTCCAATAAGGAGGTGTATTGGCGACTGGCAGTTGATGGCATCCCGATGCTCGGTAACTCCACATGAGGGGGGCGGCGGTGGCCCCTTGCGGATGCGGGACGTACCCCGGCGCCGGGGCGATACGGCCAACGCCCAGGCAACACCACTTTGGGGGCTGTGGGGTGGCACAAGCGGTTGTCGCGCAGATCGAGGCACGGCTAGGGGTGAGCCTTCAAAGGCAGCAAGTAGGTGTGGCTCGCAACGCCCCCCGTGGGTGTACACCAGTGTGTCTGGGACGTTGTCGTCTTGGCGGCAACTGGTGCCATGGAAACTGGCCGGCGAGCCCTGAGGGCCGACAGGTCCAGGAACACGGGCGGGATCCCTCGGCCGTCAGGGGACACTGAAGGGCTAGCCGCCCGGCGGGCAGTGGCAGACTTCTGGAGCCGACTCTACGACTTCGCGGAGTTGGGAGTCCGGGTGGTCAGCGGTGGGGACTACACACACAATCCTGAAAGTGCAGGACGGTCGTCTTGTGTGCCGTGGCCCGGTCCCGTCAGGCCAGGATTCTTAAGCCCTGTAGGTATTCTGTCGTAGTAGGCCGCGGGTGGACAGGGCACTGACGCCCGGTGGAGCTATCGCTAGGTGTGGGCGGTTTATTCGGCCCAGTGGGACCGTACGGGCAGGCCCCTGATGGTGACTCGCGAGCCCCCGTGGCCCTCCAAGACTACGGGCCACCGCTGGAGAAGTGACCCCGCCTTGGTGGGGGTGGTGGTTCGCTAATAGGGGCGCCCTGGTGGCTAACTTCCCTTGAGCGGGCTTTATCCCTTGCCATGGTTGGTTCTCAGGAACGGGGTGGTTCCCTGGTAGTGTGAGCCCGGGGAGTGTTTCGGTGCACTTGGGGAGCCTGTACGGAGCGCCGTGGTGGCGTTCGTTCGTGGCAGTGTATGGTGAGGAAGCCTCGGCTGTCGCCGGGGCTGTCACCGATGACCCGCGGGGTCCGCTGTAACATCCTAATAATAATACTCTGCACGCGCACATATATTGGCTACTGCGCATACGTTGGGACTCAGGATCAGACTAGCTGTTGCACCGACGCAAGCACGTACGCATGCAAGGACATGACGAGGTTAAGCAGCGCGCGAGCGAGATGTAAGGTGCATCCGTCCCGCTCTGGATGGGCGTTCATTTGCCCTACCTATCCCTAGCTAGTTTATTTCGTTGGGCACAGCTGTCTTCGTTCGGCCCACGTTTGCTCAAAACGGGGAACACGCGCGCGCCCTTTTGGTCGCCAGCCATTTCTTTATTTCTTTATGCATGCCCCGCTCATCAGCAGCGAGCGAGCCGGCGTATAGTGTTGATCGGCACGCACGCACGCTTCCTGTCATCATACTATCGGTAATCGGAATTTCTCTCACAAATTGCAGCCCTTGGCTGATTTGTTACTTAGTCGTTGTTGGACGAATTAAGGCGTTTGGCTGCTGGCGGGCGGGAGGCGGTCTGTCGTACGGGTAATGAGTGAGGCAGGAGCACAATATAAGCCGCGTCGTCGCACTAATCGATATATGAGACATTCAAAGTAAGTCATCTTCTTAATGCTTTTCACAGGGCCTATCGCTCGGCCCTTGACCTACATACGACAGAGTATCGGCTTACATTATAAGCAATAATACTGAATTGCTGCGCCGGCAAGGCAGAAGGTAGGGAGCCTGAACATGGCTTTCCGGCCGGACGTCTTTGTACTTTCGTGTTTGGTTGCGGCGACCTTTGCCAGCTTCCAGTTGGCGACAAGCATTACAATTGGACAGCCTCACTACATCATGCCGGCTGGTTGCCCGACACAAGGTTTGTAAATGATTTGAATCTATTTTTCAAGAAGCTGTGATACTGTCAAACGGTGCCGTCAGACTGCATTTTTCGTGAAACCGTCATTCTTTCCAACCGACGTCGTCACGAAATGTCTCGTAACCTGTACACATTCACAATCTGCGTCAATCACCTAGGTTACGGTTACACAAGCATTTTGGTAAAACTGTCTGCATGAATTCCGACAACGCACAGGTTACCTCTCGGTAATGCCATGCGGCTCTGCCGCAACACTATCGATCGCCGGAAGTGTGTCGACTTCATCACAAACGTCGTTACAGTGGATTATTACTGACGACAAGTCTACAAATGGCGACCCATCTGGGCCTTTGCTCATAAGCTCGGTACGTGCGTGCCACCTGGCTCCATCGCTTGTCGGTTGGGTTAGTTCGTTACCTACGTTATCAAAAGTCAATTACGTATAAGCGGGCCGTCGCTAGGCTGCTGTATCGGCCGGTGCATGCATGCGGTGCCCGCGTTGGTAGTCAGGCTGGCTGGATGAGCGCGGCGTATTCCGTCATCTCCGTCGATGCCGCATTCTGCGTTACCGGTGCGGAGTGAGTGGGTGCGTACCTGCGTGACTGGGTACGTACCTGCGGACATCATAATCAGCAAGAATAGGATGTGCTTGCATTGCACTACGTGCACTGCTTCCATGGGATGGGCGGAGGCGAGCCTGCTGGGTAGTCTGGGCGTTCATGGCAATTTGTATATATGCACGCAGGTGCGCGCGACTGATTAGACTGGTGCACTAGATATCGGTATGTAGGTGACTTACACAGCAGACAGAACACAAATAGAAACGCGCGCGGTATGTTTGTCGAAAGAAGGTATTATTATTAGGATGTTACAGCGGACCCCGCGGGTCATCGGTGACAGCCCCGGTGACAGCCGAGGCTTCCTCACCATACACTGCCTAAATGAACTAACGCCACCATGGCGCTCCGGACAGGTTCCCAAGTGCACCGAAACACTCCCCGGGCCCACACTACCAGGGAACCACCCCGTTCCTGAGAACCAACCATGGCAAGGGATAAAGCCCGCTCAGGGGGAGTTAGCCACCATGGCGCCCCTATTAGCGAACCACCACCCCCACCAAGGCGGGGTCACTTCTCCAGCGGTGGCCCGTAGTCTTGGAAGGCCACGGGGGCTCGCGAGTCACCATTCAGTACGGTCCCACCGGGCCGAAAAAACTGCCCACACCTAGCGATAGCTCCACTGGGCGTCAGTGCCCTGACCACCCGCGGTCTATTACGACAGAGTACCTACAGGGCTTAAGAATCCTGGCCTGACGGAACCGGGCCTCGGCACACAAGACGACCGTCCTGCACTTTCAGGATCGGGTGTGTAGTCCCCACCGCTGACCTACCACCCTTTCACTGGGACTCCCAGCTCAGCGAAGTCGTAGAGCCGGCTCCAAAAGTCTGCCACTGCCCGCCGGGCGGCTAGCCCTTCAGCGTCCCCTAAGGACCCCGGGATCCCGCCCGCGTTCCTGGACCTGTCGGCCCTCAGGGCTCGCCGGCCCGTTTCCATGGCACTGGTTGCCGCCAAGACGACAACGTCCCAGACACACTGTTGCACACCCACGGGGGGCGTTGCGAGCCACACCTGCTGCCTTTGAAGGCTCACCCCTAGCCTTGCCTCGATCTGTGCGACAACCGCTTGTGCCACCCCACAGCCCCAAAAATGGTGTTGCCTGGGTGTTGGCCGTATCGCCCCGGCGCCGGGGTACGTCCCGCATCCACAAGGGGCCACCGCCGCCCCCCTCATGTGGGAGTTACCAAGCATTGGGATGCCATCAACCGCCAGTCGCCAATACGCCTCCTTATTGGAATTTTCCCACTTGGCCTCCGTCCACATCCGCTGCATGTTCTCTATTACCTTGGAAACCATCCTCGACACTTCTGGCGCAGTATCCTCTACCCCAAGCGCTTCGCAAACAAAGCGTGTGTGCGCCGCACGCCTCGCCTCCCCCAGGCTTTGCAGCTGCAGTGTCGTGCCATACCGCACGGTGTACTCGTGGAGTGCCACCTTGAGGCCGTTTTGCAGCCTCCACCCCATGCGCCTCACCAGCATTTCCGTGACTTCCTCTCTCCCTGGGGTGGTCGCCTCGGTGGGCCCCAGGGACCCCTCGGCGGCTTCCCACCACCCTGGTGGGATGTCTTGTCGGAGCGCTTCTAGGGCCGCCTCACACTCCCTCCACCGGTCCCACTCCTGCCACCCGTCGGCTCCTACCCCGGGTATATATGTTATTTCCGTACGCTTCTACCTCGGGTCGATCTTCGATGCATGTGTCTATGACTAATCTAATTAAACTCAACGTCCCGGCGGTGTGCATGCTTCATTCGTTCCCATGCGCTTGCCGGCTTAGCTTGCGTGCTTGCTCGATTTACTCAATTTGCCCGAGCAGGTTGCCCGCTCGACCTGCGGTGGCAACGTGCTCGCTGCAAACCGTCGATGCACGTCAAGCTACGTCGGCATGACGAATAACACGGGCCTGGTGAAATGGAAACTCGTCCGTACTAATGCTGTCAATGTTTACCAGATAAAGGTCGAGGTATGTACGTAGGCGCACGTGCGTGATCCAATTGCTTGGGGATCGGATGGAGAGATAATACCCAGACAGCGAGATTGCTTGTACGCGCATATTATGTCTCAACTGGTTAGGGGTACGTATGTGCACGCATGTGCACGTGGATGGACCAAAGTATCCAATCCATTCACTTAGGAGTTACCCCAGCGCGACGGACTCCTATCTCGGACGTTGACTATGCAACCGGGTGGGCCTTACGTACGTACATGACATGCAGGGTCGCAGTAACTGTTCCAACGAGTACCTGAGCGCCTCGTGCGGCAGTGGTGCGGCGGGCGTCCAGCTCTTCACTCGCTACGGCAGTGAGGCTACACTCGTCACAAACTGGGTTCTCAAGCCAGTGAACGGGTATGTACCTACTATACCTACATATATACGTGCCGATGATGAATGAGCCAACGACTTCGCGACGTGATTACTATTTGTTTCTGAACGCATACATGTGAATACCACATGGGCGCGCACGGCGTGGGTGCATGCGCATTGAGGTTCATGTTTTGTTTATTATTAAGGATGTTACAGCGGATCCCGCGGGTCATCGGTGACAGCCCTCGGCGCCGCGTTTTGTTGCGACGTTCGTTCACGGCTGTATGCATCGCGTTCCGCATGTATCTGTATGCATCGCATATATACCCCGTGTTGGCACGGGGAGTGCGTAGTGTTTCGGTGCACTTGTGGAGTCTGTCCGAAGGGCCATACATGGTTGCGCAAGTTCGTTTATGCAGTGTATATGGTGAGGAAGCTTCGGCTGTCACAGATGACCCGCGGGGTCCGCTGTAACATCTTTAGTTACGTTGAGTAATACGCTGCCTTCCTGTAGGTCTTACTCGACGACGCGTAAGTGCGCTTGTTGATTTCTCGCTGCATGGCTTCGTTGCTTGGACGGACGGACTCACGCAGGTGTGCCTGGGCCTGTTCTTTGTATTCTTTGGGTTTATTTCTTTTTTAACCCTCACGCAGGCCTCGGCCCACGGGGCCATCATGCTCGACGCCGGTTGCCACCACGGACAAGATTTCCAAGGAATACCTGTTCATTCAGACTGCCAGCAGTGTGACACTGAAGCCCTTGCCTGGGTACAATACCGGACAGGCATCGTCCGGGATTCAGCCGAAGAACATGGCTTTTGTGCTGCAGTTCGTGCTCGCCTCATCGACCACAAGTTGGTTCACAGATCGACCCTACCGGCAAGCCGGGCTTGTTTCAACCGACTCATTTGTTGAGGTCAGTACGTATGTAGTTGGTTGATGCCGTCCCAACCCGATTAAGCTGCTTGACTACTAATAACGGATAGCTCGTCTGTCATGCTTTGCTATTGCTGCTCTTATCCGTTACTAATGTCGGTTATACTAGTTCGCCTTGCATCATCCGCCGGCCTTGCACTGTTGACGTGATATGACGTGGCGGTAGTACGTAGCTGCGTAGGTAGCTAGGCATGCGGGCGTATGTGCCTATTATGATCGGATGGCAAATGACAATAATAATCCTATTATTACCCGGCCCCCTGGGGGCCCTCTACCCCCTCCTCTGACCCAATCAATCTTCCGTATGTCAGCAATTCAAAGGGTCGTTCGGAGCTAACTATCCCAACGCCGCCGTCGTCGGTGCCCTGCCCAACGGGACGACTGCGGTCGTCATGGTCGAGCTGTGCTGCCCCAGATGGATTGACTCCAACACGCTAGAATATGGTGCCAAGCTGCTGATGAACCCTAAGAGCCGCCTACACTCTGACTATTACAGCACTTACCCGGTCATCACAAGTGCGGCACCAGTGGCGGTGCTCACTCACGCATCCCTGTTCATCGATGGTGATGATGAAGGTAGGTTGTTGGGTCACATACAGTACGTATATGTAATGTAACCGTTACAAGGTGGACCCGTATCATGACCGGGTGTTCCAACGGGCCCAGATAGCTCGTAGGCGCGTCGTCTCATCAACCCCTACCAAGGACTGCGCACCCATCCTCCATCACCCGCGGCCATCACGCAGCCATAACGGCCACTACAACAGGTTACCAGCGCGGCAGGATTGCCTCTCCTGACAAGTAGGGGGTCGGCTTCGTTCGTTCCTTGAAGCCGGAAAAAGGGCGGGGTTCCCCACAATCCGTATTGGCCGCTTGCTTAACAACGGAAACTCTGTTACCGCGCAAGAGTGTGAGAGAGTGAAAGGGTGCCATTGAGGGTGTCGTTGATGTTGAATGTGGGTCGGCGTGCATAGATTGAGCAAGCTCAAGCAGGTAGGGTAGCCCCGAACGAAACCAACCTGCAGTACGCGCCGCCAACGGCGGTCACCGCATCTGCATTATCATCGTAACGCTAGACGCCTCTGCACTACCACATCCGTCTGTCAAGCATATATCCAAAAGCAAGCTTGCAGCAGTCTTTTTTTGCCGTGAAACTGTAGTTGTTTGGTCCGTCGGCAAGCATGCAACCCTTCAGTAGCACGCCCGCAGCAGACGTGGATCTCTAAAGTTTGCCATCAATAGTTACATAGCAATGTAAGGCAAGAACAGGGTGCGAAAAAGCCGCGGTGAGACCCGGACTTCGGCCATCGGACCTGGAGAACTTGTTGTACTCGGTATGCAATCTCTTTGCATACTGAAACTTTGAATCATTACATTTTGTTGAATTGTATTCATCTGGCAAGACAGAAAGGCAAATGTTGATGTTGGTGGCATCGAACACTATGGAAGTTCAATTTAGCACATGCCGCCCGTTCACAAGCCAAGTATTCAATATGCGACACATGTTGAAACAAATAGCAGCGCGAGAGGCGTTGGTTTGACGTTGACCCGGGTCAGTGGAGACCGCGGAGCTTTGCTTTGACCGTATGTGCGCATGACCGTATTTTTTGTCAGCCAAACAAAAGGTACCAAAGGGCAATTAATATGACAAACTTGGCGATTTAGTTTAGCGGATAATGAACGTTTTGCCGTTACCAACACACGGCGGACAGCGGACACACGTACGTACGGACAGGGGCAATCCTAGGGAGCGGGGCCCCCCGAACGCGCTTCGCGCTGGGGCCCCGCCCAAAAACCGCACCAGACCTGCCTAATCACACGGCGGTGAGGGGACGAGGATTCGAACCGCCGATCTCTGGACAGAATGCCAGTGTCTTTCCCATTAGACAACCCCCCCTATATATGTTATATATGGACGGGGCAGAGAAATTTTTTAAGGAATAATTTCCTTTTTCGGAATAAATCAGGGTTTTCGGCTCCAAAAAAAGGAATAGATCGCGGCCTGGACATACGTTTTCATTCCTTGGGCCAATAATGTATCCCCTTAACCAGCAGTTCCAAGATTCATAGTTCTAATCAATATTTCATCTGACCGGGCCGAACGCAGCAAAATGCTCCGATCCAAAGTTGTCAAGGCGTGGAAGACCTTATAAAAGCAGGAACTATCGTTGGAAACCATTACTGAAGACGGCACAGTACATGTTGAGCAAGTCGACATTCAGTCCGCAACATCGCAACCGCAAGCTGTGGAAGGTACTCCCATTCTTCGGAGTAGTGTTGCAACACGCAAAGACAGCATGCTGGATGCTGATGACAGTGATGACGGTAAGCAGTCGCCATCCAAGCAGTGACGGCAGCAGCGGTCCCTGGTTATGTATGCGGGCTTGCAGTGACGGCAATAGCGGTCCCTGCTTATGTATGCGGGCTTACAGGGCAGACATGCGCACAGCGACACAGGCATGAATCATCAAGACGCCGAAAAGCCCGGGCATTTTTTCTACAGGCGTATTCCTGAGCTGGCGGTTTGTTTGTAACTCATCGGGGGGTCTGGGGGGGCGGAGCCCCCCCAGCGGCTCCCAGATAAGGGGCCGCCCCTTGCGCGAAACTGCACCATTTTATCCTTTCGTTTCAACCTGTGCGCGAAGATAATCATACATGTGTACACTTGTATAGGGTTTACCTATATCCACGAAGTATTAGGTTAGAGTCGCAAAGGCTTCCTGAGATGCTGGATGGATGGGAGAGTGCTGCGCATTTATTAGCTAGGGGCCGTGTACTGTCCGACGGCTACAGCACTCCCCTCCCTTTCGGTCGTAGCCGCACATCCATGCCATTAATGCCATCCATTACATCCTGTTAACCCGATGCAGTAGTCGCCACGCATAAATATGCACTCCACGCAAGGCCATGCCCCTTCCCTAGATAGGCATCGCGCGCCAAGCAAGCCCATTTAATTCAGATTTCTCGGGCACGATATCGCTCTACCAGTAGTCATCCACTATCTAACCCCTTCGAAACCCTACGTAATAACAAAGGGCACAGGCGTCGAGTCCCTGTTTCCCTGCACCGCCGATTTCGCTCGCTGCTACTACTCCTTTGCTTATCTACCGTACTACTCGTTTGCTTTCTATCTTCACAAGCTTCACATACACGTGCGCTCGCCTGCGCTCGCCTGCGCTCGCTTGCACGTGCATTCGTCCGCCGCCAGCAGTTGCTACATCAGTGGAGGATGCTATTGTGGACGGCGGTGTTGCGCCCGAGAAGCAGGTCGCTGTGGTGAGTCCGCCGACTGGCACATACACGTACGCACGCACGGCGCCATTGAATTACGTAGATGAAGTGCGTGGATGTCTATATGCGCTCCACAGGAAGAAAGTGCAAAGGTAGATAGGAGAGAACGACCTGCAGGTTCTAGTATCCCACAAAACCACGGGCGTTGAGCAACAACTACGTAAGTGTTCGCGCCTGCATGCTGCTGCCGACCGGAAATCGATTCACCCGCCGTACGCGTACATGTTTCATATCATACGTAGCTAGCATACGGTAGCGAGGGCCGGCCTTGCGAGTGACCCTCATGGATCAGACACCACCGACCTAGGGTTCTCTAGCCAGGCGTAGACCTCATGTATGTATGTACATACATATATGTATGTTTGGACCGACTGCCGCGCAGCTAATAACCAGCAGCAGTTTCAAACGTCGCACATCCACGCACGCAACCAAGCAATCCGCCCGCAGCTCACCAGCTCAGCTAATAATGAACAGCAGTAGTTTCGACTGCAGCGCAACTAGCTGACCGACTCCGACCGCGCGCTGCGCAGCTACGTAAGCGATTCCGCCGACCGCTGTGCAGTATGTAATCTATCGCTAACCGATTCCGTTGCTGGGCGGGCAGCAGCGAGCTATCTAACTGTTTCGGACCGCCGCGAACCTCACCTACCGCACACAGCCAACACAGCTAGCTAACCGGTTATTCCGGCCGCCGTGTACGTACGTAGCTTAAACCCGAGGGGAGGTGAAGCCCGTTCGTTCATTCCGTCAAACCTACGCTAGCTACGCTGCGTGCGTTCTAGCTACGAGCTAGAACCAGTTAATACGAGCCCAGTGTCATCGGATGTGGCGTCCGTCGTCGTTGCTGACGACGCACGTGTGTTTAGTGTGCGTGTTCAGTATGTTTAGGTCTGGCTGGTCGAGCGTTAGCGAGGCCGTTGATCTGACCAGGGCATCACGCTATCTAGATGGATCGTAGGACATGCCGTAAGATGTACTGCGGTTTGCACGTACAATAATATAAAAATGTTATAGATCATAGAGTGGACTCCGTGGGTCATCGGTGACAGCCGAAGCACGTATGTATACAGTACCTGCTTTGTTGTTGGTTTGCGTACATCCGCTTCCCTTACTTCGTTGCTATGATCGAACACGCACCCGCCGAGCGCATGCACTCATCCCAGAATCTGAGTCGCATGTATGTATGTATCTTGCTTCGTCGTCCTGCCGATCCACAGGTGGCGGAAGAAGCACTTGAAACAGCAGCTGGGGCAGCAGAAGTAGCTGAAGAATTCAGTCCAATCGGGATGATTATGTCGACAGTCTCGTCTCTGAGTGATTGGAGTTTCGAACGTACGGTACGTAATACGTAAGCCAGATTCGATCGGTTCCGAACAGTTCCCAGTCAATGGCATACAAAAGGGGGTGTGTCTTACCCCTGCTGGCTGGGTAGGCCCTTACCCCTACCCAGGCAGGGGATGTCTACTCATAAATGTTTTGTCCGACCCGGACCCAGGGGGTGGGTAATTTGTTCGTTACCCACGCAGCTGCGTGGCTAGTAATGGATCACGCGGCATCACCACCATTAGCTTAAGGACATGCACTGATGATGATCCTGTGTCCCAATTAAACAAACAGACTTCTTGCATTGCTTTCTAAGTAGACCTCGTTAACCCGCCAGGTAGGCACTGGGTTATCCACTCGGGGGGAGGGGGAGGTAGGTTACCCATCTATCCGTCCAGGGTACCCAGGGTAGATAGGCCCTCTCCACCCCCCTTACCGGGGCTTCGCATGCCAGCCATAGGGACGCTGATGGATAGATTAGATAGGCTGCCAGTTATTAAGGATCGATAGGAATATAATCGATAGAAATATAATATATTAAGGATCGATAGAATATAATATGTACGGTGTACATATACGATGCTACGTACGTACCCGTGCACGCAGCCCTCATTCGTTCTATCACCATCCGGAACGAACTACTCTATTTATCATTTTAGAAATAACTGAACGAACGCACCAACGTGCGCCGTACGCAGGTCAAGAAAGACCTGAACAAAATCATCGATATGCTGAACAAGCTGACGAATGGACTTTCTATCTTGGAGAATGAAAGCAACTTAATTACAGACATCGTAAGTAGTGGCCCTCGCTTGCGTAGACCGCTGGTGATGAAAGACATGCATACCTACATGCGGTAGGGTAGGGCGGCGGATCGATGGGCACGGGCTGCACGGGCATTCATCAGGCTGGACATTGAGGAAGCTGGTGGGCTGCATGTGTCCATGCATAATAACCCATGGGGGGTCTACAATAATAGAGGATCTACGATAATGGATGTGTAGCAGGCGCAGCAGCATGCGAGAGCTGTAACGAAAGGCTTCTCGAGATGCTGGGAGAGTGCTTCGCACTCCAATTATTGCGAGGGCCGTCCACTGTACGACATCTGCTACGGGAGGATAGATCTGAAATAAATAGCATGTGGACACGTACGTAGTTCGTACTCATCACGGATTTGGCCACTCCCTCGCTCCGCTCGTTAGCTGGTCCCTAACCGCTCAGGCACCCATCAGTCCTGCGATATATACTCCGTGATACATATCATGACTAGGACCCATGTCTAAATGGGTCGGCGCAGGTCACCGCCCAGGCCCAGCTATCGAGAGCAAATGGGGCGCAAACTGGGATGTCCGTACTGCTAACGAAGACCAATAATGGCGCGATGGGTGTAGGCAACTACACCCCGTGCCCTGCAGCGGGTGACAGCGCAACGAAATGGGCTAATGATTTCTTACAGAACTCAGGTTTGTGCGTGTACATCATGATGCAAGCATCATGCATGAGTTCGCGTTTTAAACGAAAGAAACCCGACCGTGTGGTGTGGGTGTGTGTGGGGGGGGGGGAGTGTGTGTTGGGGTGTGGGGGTGTGGGGGTGTGTAGGGGTGTGGGGTGTGGGGGGTGGGTGGGTGGGTGGGTGGGTGGGTGGTGGGTGGGGTGGGGTTGGGGGGGGTGGGGGGGGGTTGTTGGGTGGGGGGGTGGGTGGGTGGGTGGGTGGGGGGTGGGGGGTGGGGGGGTGGGGGGTGGGTCGGTGGGGGTGGGGCGGGGTGGGGGGTGGGTTGGGGCGGTGTGTGTATGTGTGTGTGTGTGTTTAGAAGTGCAACCCGCCCGCCCGCCCGATCCCAGGTACCAATATACTTACCATAGAACCTGCGAGGAAAAAACTTACCATATGCAGGCGCGCGGACAAGGCAGCCGCGCCAACACCGCAAGGCAAATCATATCGCAAATACTAAACACGGAGACGCACGACGCACGCAAACGGATTATGTACCGACCTGTAAAATTTATGACGAATATATGGTGACGGTCCCCACGGAAGCAGCGTCGGTCGTCCAGCATGCGGGAACGCGGAAGGAAGCAAGTTGTGTGTGTGTGTGTGTGTGCCTTGTACGTACGCTGTACACACACACACACACACACACAGGGGGGGCTGGGGGGGCCGCCGGGCATTGGTGTGTGCTTGTATGCATCGCATGCGTGCCTGCAGATATGCATGGTTTGGTACAAACTATATGGCGGCCCGCCGCCAAACTAAAGACGAACCTATGGCGCGACTGTTGTATGTATTCTGCGCGACAGGAGCAATTACTTACGACGGCACTATGACATCGGTCCTGAATGCCCTCATCAACAGCCTTCCGTCTTGGAATTCGACCAACACCGTCCATATTCCTGCACCAGCTCAAGGCTACATCGGCGTCGTGGATTATCTTTACGAACGATATTTTGTAAGTTATCCAAAAACGAACTATATATCTTCATGTTTCGTGTGTGTGTGTGTGTGTGTGCCTTGTACGTACACTGCTGCATATGAAGCTATATATGAAGCTATTCGGATTTTACTCCTTAACCCAGCCACTTCCTATAAGTCGCCGGCTCATTCTTCAACAGGCACGCGGTCACAAGCATACTTCTCCCACTGCTTGTCAGCATACGGTTTCATGTTCTATTTCACTCCCCAACAGGGGTTCTTTTCACCTTTCCCTGACGGTACCATTTTACTATCGGTCACTCAGGAGTATTTAGCCTTACGAGGTGGTCCTCGCGGATTCACACGGGATTTCACGTGCCCCATGCTACTTGGGATATGACATATGTCACATATGTCACAGTGTATATTATATATATGTGTATATATATGTATGTGTATATATATATATATATATATATATATATATATATATATATATATATATATTATATATATATATATATATATATATATATATATATATATATATATATATATATATATATATATATATATATATATATATATATATATATATATATATATATATCAGCGTACGCACAAGGCATGTATATATATGGCATGCATCGATGTAATGCTACTCTGCATACCATCTATCTAGGAGGTACGTACCACTGAGATGTATCCGTGATTGTAAGCACACACGCCGCCTGGATGGGCGAATGGTCTATTCAGGAGCAATACTTCCTGCCTTATCCGATTTATTTATCAGGGACTGTACTCTGTAAGACGCAAGCTTAAGTGATGATTGGGTTCCCATTTAAGGTCCCTGCTGTCTTGTATGCTCTGTATGGCGCCTTTTACGCTTTTCCGGATTAGCTAGGGTTACATAATAACACCGATACGTACTTGGTGCCTGTACGGACGGATGCCATGCAGTCATGCAACGAAGCGGTTTGTGATCCGTCATCGTCTCCGCCTGTGGCATCTCAGAGCCCACACTACACCGTGATGGCCACAGTGAACGGCTTCATTACAACTGCTAACCAGGTAAGTTCGTTGCTTGTCTGTTGTTAGGTTGTTTTGGGGGGCTGCCGTACCGCTTCACTCAATCCGTTTGTTCCGGGTCCAGTAGCTAGTGTAGCTAGGCAAGGTCGCTGCTACGTCTGTCATTTTAGGGGCCGTGTTTAACTCGTGTATTTACCGTGTTGGAACCGCTCGTGTATAGAAAAGTACACGGATACACGGATACACGGATACACGATACACGGATACACGGGTTACACGGCAGTATACCTGCCCCGCCTAATATCGTCCGGGTTTATCGGTGTACACTTGTCACGTATATAACTCGTGTGCAAACACCGACCGTGTATTATACGGCGTACGTGTTCGTGTATGTATATACGGTCTTCAAGATATAGACGTACGTACGTACGTAAATAGACGCGGCCGGTTGGCTCACACATATATATTCGTTCACGACTCTTATCCGTGGCGGCTTTCATCAAATCCCACGCATTTATTGCCTGCCGTTCTCGTTCGGGTATGAAATAATGTTAATACGTAAGGATGCTCTTCGTTGTGCGCGTGGTTTAGTTTCGCTACATACTTACACGTGCAACAACGAAAGATTGGAAAGATTGCAAGCTCGTCATCATCACACGGGCCGCCCAGGCAGTTGAATTCATGCATGGCTGTATTCGGCGGCTGGCTCGTATCTGCACGCAGGCCGTCCAACTTTGCAACGAGTTGGTCCGTAATAACCCGCCCGAGACCTGCAGCTTTGAATATGCTGGCGCGACTGACTACTGCGAGTCAAGCACAGGGCTGGGTGCTGACGCTCTCCTTGATGTGAGTGCGTATGTACGTAACTGCGTGATGCTGTTTGACACAAAAATAATGGGACGTCATGTTCATGATTTATTTTGTTATTTTGTGCGATACATAAAAACATACATACGCCCTACATACAGCGGTGGCGCCATATCGGATTTCGTAATCTATCTCGCGCTGCGTGTGGTTGTTTGCCTAATCGATCGCGCGATTAATACCCTTTATGGGCGTTATACCTAATAATGTGCGCAGCAACTGTATCAAGGAATGCGGGACATCGCGTATCCGGGTCCAAACGTACCCTGGCACTACATGCTATGGAGGTGAGCAATCAGGAGAGCTAAGGGAGGCCCACATACTACACTATTCGTTCATTATACATCCTGTGCGATTGAGCGAGCGTGCAAATGAACAAGAAACCTTGCTACAGATTCAAAGCCATGAGATGCCGTACGTTAATAGGGCCACAAATAAATGGGCATTTTTTGAGCCTGATATTATACAATGATACTAAATATAACATTATAATTTTATTAACATTATATTTATAAATATAATTAAACTGTAATTATAGCGAGTATGTTTTGTATTTTGCGCGTAATTATTTATTATAATCAGGCCCCCCCCCCCCGCGCAAACCCTTTTGCATCCCTGATTAATTTGTCTAATGGGGCGGGGGCTGTATTATAATTAGTATTGTTGTTACATATTCAATCATGTGTAATAATCATGCATACATTTTAATATCGTGTTCGCCGTGTACGGACATGTTGTACAGGGACTACAACATGAGCTCATCGACTTGGTTCTACCCAGCCGGCGATGGACTTGTGAACAATCATAACGATCCATTCTATGTCTGGCCTGAATATGAGAAGCAGGGTTACGGCTTCGATGTGCCATATAGGAGTGATGCCTATGGGGAGGTCTATTTTGCACCACTCCCACCCCTTTGGGTCAACAAGGACAAGCCTGTTACACTTCCGCCTGGACAGATCCTTACGGGTCTGAGCTTCATCCCCACCAGATGCCCATGGTGCGGTTACCAAATTGGAAATGACTACGGCAACGGCAACATCCTTAACGTCGGCATCACGTCGTGCACCCTTTCCGCCAATACTACAAGTGGTGAGCCACGTAATAACTGAAGCAAGGCTTGTACCCATCACGTGCCACTCGACACGCAGCCGCCGCTCATTTTACGCATTCGTTATCCGTCCGGGCTTGCTTCTATCTTGCAAATGTTAGAGCACCGCGGCGAGGATGACAAGTAGCGAAGACGTATAACACAAGCTGGTGGATGGCTGGCGGTGCCGCCGTAATTGCATGCATGCATGGCTGCCCATCTAAACGACGCATGCGTGATGACAGATACATACCGTACACACATCTATCTGCTGCCCACTCGCATATGCAGGTGGGTGGGCCTTCAACAACTGCAACTATAGCTGGCAGGCGTCGGATGTTGACCAGTCCCTTCCCCAGCAGTCACAACCACCTAGCAACGTCGTGTCCGGCCTCCCGAACACCTGCGTGCCGGTCCCCGACTACACGGTCTACTCATCAACCATGTATATTAACGGGACGACGCCGCCTTACCGCCCCTACCAGCCGAACGCGGATGAGGTGTGCGCTGTGAACCCGCAGTACATTGACTTGAAGCCGGTCATGATGCGAGCGAACTACATCACCGTGGGCGCCGGACTCACGATGTGGATGTGCGGCAACTATCCCTCGGCGACGGCGGATGATCTGTATGGGCCAAACGCAGTCCTCGGTATACAGTTGGTGGGCCGCAGGCTCATCATTAACGAGACCACGGGAGCCGCCTCTTACGGGGACGAGATCATCGTTGACAACAGGGGCCAATGCGGGACCAACATCCTCCTCGCGAAGGACGCGACTAACACGACTAATATTAATTGGGAGCTGAGCACCCCAGGAGACTACTACCCCCCGATCATTGACCGCGCAGACCCTTATGACGCGTTCCAGGTGGGTAGAGTGTGATAATATGTATGTTAGCGTGCGCGCATATATGCATGTTCGTTCACTTGCAAGAAGGCAGATATTAGACATTTAGCGTACGTACGATGCATGGACATACAGTTTATTCCTATCTATCTACAAGCGATGCGGCAGATGGCGTGCGCCGCCAATCGAAGTAATTAAGCAACGGTGTCCAAACAGCTCCGCGATGCATGGATGGATTAGATGGATGGCAGGCACGCACGGACGACGTACGCAAAGCAGCGCACGGATACTTACTGCATGGCGAAGATGCGCGGCGCACCGGATGAGTACGTACGTACGTACGGGGCCATCTCGTGCATACGGTCGCCATGAATATGGGCTTACGTACGGTTGCGTTGTGCCATATGGGGCGGGGAGCGGAAATCTATTTTATCTGTTGGATGGACCATGTTGCAGGGGACCGACTAGACCAACCCTTCGGGTCATCGGTGACATGACAGCCAAGCAAACCCTCCTCACACACACAGTGCGAATAGTGCTAACGGAGGAAAAGCCCGCCGCGCCCTCAACGAGGCAGGAGCACCTAGCTAGCATCACCTAACCAGCATCGCAAGCGTACCGGAGGCGTGCCCCGTGCCAACATTTCTAAATCGGGGACCATCCCGCCGTTCATACAGAGAGAGCAGAGCGAGAGTACGCGCGCTTCACTCATTCATGTTTGTTTACATACGTATGTATACATGCATACATATGATCGGTGCTGCCGCTGGTGGCTGGATTGGAAATGCTTACGTACGTATGCAGGTCTTCGTCCTGGAAAAGGTAGGCTTCGGTGCTGTGGAGACGACGACGTTCCACACTTCTGCATTCTGGGCTGCCGACTACCCCAAGTCTGCCCCCTCACCATCATTCATTCAGGTCCGGGCTTGCGGCGCGCTGCGTGGATGACATCCACCATCGATCCACTCATGCACAGCTGTTATGTATGCTAGGGCGGAAGCTATCGTACGTACCTATTTCGGCTACCTGCGTGGTTAATGTATATATCACGTAATACATACATGCACGTGGTTGCAGCCGTACACTCGTACACTGCTGACTGCATTATTGTCCCATTTACAAATACAATTGCCGAAGCTGAGGTACGCAAAAACCCAATATTTATGACTGAAGCAAGCAAGTAGACGCGTTACTGGAGACTGAATTTACTACATGAAACGAACGTCCGCGCGTACATCTATCGTCCCTCGTTCTACTCGCTCGCTGCCAAGGATGCCCCGGCTCGATGCCTAGGATTTCCCTCATATTGCATCTTTGTTCATGGCAAAGTATCGCCCTTGCTCGAGCGTAATGATACGGATACCATGCATGAAAGATGGAATGCACCCCATTCTATGCGTACTCGCTACAGGGTGCGGCATTCTGGCTAAAGAAGGACAGGCTTGCGATCGGCCTCATTACTGGGGCCAACCCGTTCTACGAAACAGAGACCCCCGGCGTCTTGGAGGACGTGTTCTTCCAGATGAGCCCCACATCGAATCTGTCAAAATGCGTGGACACCTCGGGCTTCTCGGGCTACATGGACGCCTACTTGGCGCCTGGCATGCCACTCCAGCAGTACGACTGCAACCAGACCCCGGCCCAGCGCTTCTATGTCATTGAGTACAGTAACGGTATAAACGGTAGCTACGTGTTCGGCAAATATTCACGATTCGTGGAGATTAAGACAGCATCAGGCCTGTGCTTTGGTGTGACTCTCGCGTCCACGTTTGTCGGTGGCGGCATTCAAACTCAGCAGTGTAATGGCTCCGATTCGCAGCGGTTTGTGCCTGTACAGCTCAAGGGGGGCTTCGGATTCATCAACCTTCACTCGGGAATGTGCATGTCGGTTGCTATCGGCTACAACAGCAATACCAACGGTGCTTTAATTCTGCAGGAGAATTGTAACCAGCAGGCAGCAAAACAGATATTCAAGCTGCAGCGCACTGATGTGCAGCTCGCTAATCAGGTTGCTGTCGTTGATGTGGGCGACGGCTTCTGGGGAGACTGGCTGGTGCGTATACGTAGGAAGGGTTTTGCTACGTAGGGCGTGTCAGCAGGGAAGTTGTGTTAGGGATTGTGAGGACCGGTGTGCGTGCGTGGGCAGCAACCGACGGATAGTCAGGTGTATGGCCGGCGAAGATCACGGTCTATGAGTGAGTGTGTTCGAGATAATGTCCGTGGGCAACAGCAAACGGACAGTCAGGCGTGCGTATGGCCGGCGGATATCGAGGTCTACGAGTGTGTTTGAGATCGCTCATGCGTGCAAGCAGCATTAATGAAGGGCGGGCGAGGCCTCGCCCGGGTGGGCATCCCATACGCAGTGGTTGAGCCACTCGTAAATATATAGATGCCGGACGCCTAGATTGACGTTCATTAAAATGTCGCTAATAATAATGTCGCACGGTCATGAATGCATGTATACAGACATGCATGCATGGGTTTTGTGGCCGTGTGTGTGTGTGTGTGTGTGTGTGTGTGTGTGTGTGTGTGTGTGTGTGTGTGTGTGTGTGTGTGTGTGTGTGTGTGTGTGTGTGTGTGTGTGTGTGTGTGTGTGTGTGTGTGTGTGTGTGTGTGTGTGTGTGTGTGTGTGTGTGTGTGTGTGTGTGTGTGTGTGTGTGTGTGTGTGTGTGTGTGTGTGTGTGTGTGTGTGTGTGTGTGTGTGTGTGTGTGTGTGTGTGTGTGTGTGTGTGTGTGTGTGTGTGTGTGTGTGTGTGTGTGTGTGTGTGTGTGTGTGTGTAGCTGTGTGTGTGTGTGTGTGTGTGTGTGTGTGTGTGTGTAGCTGAATATGCATCTATCTATCTCTCTGTATGCATAATGCTCGCTCGTCATCACAAATACGACGAGGACGACCGGGGCCAGATGCTCGTAGTCACTCGCTGTATACAACAACGAACCCCCTGCGACTACGTACGTCGTGTATGTGTTGCTTGATTGCGATGCGCCTTCCATGTTCATCTGCAGAGCACCAAGTACTGTCAGACCGGCAGGCCGTCTGACGGCGCCAAGATCGGCAAGCCGATGACCGGATTCCAGCTGCGCATGGAGGCGTCCTGTGGCAGCAAATGCGATGACACCGCCCTCAATGGCCTGAGGTACGTATACGTACGTATCATGTGTACGTACGTACGTGCGTACGTACGCGTGTACGCACGTACACATGATACGTCTTTAATTTGCAACTCAGCTAACGTTCGACACTCAGCCAACCGACGTTCAACATACACTCGCTCCCAATTGCCTGCCTTGCGCTCATCATGCCTTGCGTTTGCGGATATGGCCGCAAGCAATCATCATGCATGTTTGTTGTGGGACACGGCGTGTCCAATCCATTGTATCTCCCCGCCCTCTGGAGGAGCGAGCGAGGGAGCCTACCTAGCCTGCCTTCCTCGCATTCGTCTATGCACCATTCACTGAAGCGTCGTCATGTAGTCATGTAGTATACTTGGTAACTGCCTGCTGGTTGGCACTTCTCACCTTCGGGGCCGTCGGTGCCTACGTACGCAGGATGACCTGCTCTGAGGGCGGTTCCAGCATTAGTATCACCGATGGGATTTGGGGCGACTGGACCCCCAGCCCTACCAGCTGCGATTCGGGAGCCTACATCATCGGTGCGCGAATGCGGATCGAGGCCGAACAGCACGGTGGTGATGGTACGTACGTTCCCTACATGCAGTAGTCGTACACGCACACGCATTCGAACATGTGTGTATACACACACACGCACCGATCGACCGGGGTAATCGGGCTGTGCTCGTTCATTATTCCGTCCGTCCACCTGCTGCTGATGTCTCAAACGATCCGCCATCCAATGATTAGGCTGCCACCCGTTGGCTTCAGTTGGCTTCAGTATAGGTTGACATACGTATGACTGCTCATCTCGTGACCCGCCGTACACGGACGCCGCAGGTGTGCGTGGTAGCAGTACATACATACGGTCTCGCCGTACGACAGGGAGCGGATTGCACGCATATAGCCATGCTCTGCGGTATCTGCGGTCGCACGACATAGTGCACGATACTGCCTGTGTAGTCCGTGCACAGTCGTGTCAGTCGTGTAATTTACCGCACATTCATGTGATTGTTTTTTATTTGTGCGTGCATGTATGTGAAGGTCGTCGTCTGCCATGCGTGTGTGCGTGCGGGGGTTTCCCTACGCTTATGCGGCCGCCGTACCAGCTTAACCGTAGGGAAATACTAAAAATGATTCCCCGACATGCATTACATGCATCGATCCCGTACGCATATGTTTTCAACTCCTCCAAGGGTAAATAATAGGTAGAGAAGATGTAAATAATTTATGACAAGCAGGCGTGCTTCCATCAATCCGTCCTACCGCAAATCTCACGCACGCCTCTGTGCCTACGGATGCATCTACCTGCCTCTGGGTACTCTGGCATGAATGCAGACACCGCGGCCAACTCCATCGAGTTCATGTGCAACAATAACGTCGCCATCACCCAGTCGGATGGATTCTGGGGCGAGTGAGTACAACCACGCTCTACTGTGCAAATGGTTACAACATTCGTTGTTTGTCGGCGGCACGTATTATCATTATCATAACGGTAATAAATCTTGTGGGGAAACAATTGCGAGCATTGTGAGCATGCGTGGAACCTACGATACAAGCAATAGATATATTGCTTGCTTATGCATGTTGCATCGATGCATGATACATATATAGACCCAAATCATGGGCTTGGTAGACAAAGCACCGCGCGGGCTGTCCACATATTTCTTGCAATTAAGGTAGACGTCAGCGCCGACCCGCGGCCGTTCATTCGCTCCCCTTCCGCGCCCACCCCCGCTTGCGTTACCTCCGCGCCCATCCCCGCTTGCTGTTCAGCTGGACGGACTGGGTGTACTGCCCCAGAAATTCGTACGTGTGCGGCGCCCAGGCCCGGTTTGAAAGCAACCAGGTGGGTGCAAAATAATTCATATATATACATATATATAATATATAATATAATATATAATATTATACATAGTATCCATAATAATTAAAATATATATTATAAACATATTATATATGTGTGTATGTACATATGTATATGCATGCATGCGTTATCGTCGGTACATTTGCACACCGCCATACATATCACCCTATATATGCACTATATGCGTATGCCATGCACCCATGGTTTATTATATTTATAACGTACGCCAACATCCAACTAATTTATTCCTGCTTGTCTCATGCCACACGGTACGCACGCACCAACAGGGTGACGGCGACGACACAGCCTTCAATGGTAAGCTGCATGTGTGCCGCCGGCAATCGTGACACTGATTGATTAATCCGTCATCTACATGCATCCATACCGCGCCACAATAATAAATTATCCGCGTGATTTCCTCTTGGGCACTGGTCCCATAATAAGGACACATAACAAGAGCTACGTAAGTATGTTGGAAGAGATATGTGACCGTAGCGTGACATCCCGAGCGCTCGGCGGGATGTCACGGTCACATATCTCTTCCAACAATGTACATGATACGTTTGCTTGCATCTTGACCTCGTCTGCGTTGCATGGTTTGGACGCACGGATCATCAGCTGCATGCGTGTATGCGCGCATATCTGCATGTATTCACGGGTGTGCAATGAATCCCAGGCGGGCCAGCATGTGTGTAGCCGCATTCACCCATGTGGAGCCACGCACCCTAGAGAACCACAAACGCCATTGATTCATCCCCCTAGCATAGCTACGTAGATTAGCGGCCAGCTAGAGATCATGAGCATTCAATCTCCCACCTCCCGGCTACTAGCTAGCTAGCTAATTAACGCTCGCCACAATTTACAATAGATGCTAGCAAACGGAGTTCGCATCGCGAACCGAAATTCGATGAACATCCGCTCGTCGCTGACTGCTGTGCTGTATGTGCTGTATTTGCAGGTTTGCGCCTCATCTGCTGCGATTCAGTTTGATGACGTACAGCATCACGGCACGCCAGACCCACGTACTTATCCGCTGCGCGCGTTCTGCACGCGTAGTTGTCTCGCTTCGTACCAGTACTCCGTCCGTCGCTGATCGATTACATTCAGTACAGTAGACTGGGTACAACACGTGTGACAGATTCAAACGAGATCGATGGGCGTGTACTTGCATGACAATAACAACACCCTGACTCTTTATGTGCAAGGCTGCTAGCAATCGATCGATCTGAAGCAGCTGCCTTCGTGCTAATCGTGCAGTCGTTCTCCGGCTGTGTGTGTGTTCGATCGGTCCATCGCTCCATTGCGATACGACCGAGCGAACGACTTCACACACACACAGGCACGCACACATCAACGATAATCCATTGCACAGCCCTGTAGGTATTCTGTCGTAGTAGACCGCGGGTGGACAGGGCACGGACGCCCACGCAGTGGAGCTATCGCTAGGTGTGGGCGGTTTATTCGGCCCGGTGGAGCCGTACGGGCAGGCCCCTGATGGTGACTCGCGAGCCCCCGTGTCCCTCCAAGACTACGGGCCACCGCTGGAGAAGTGACCCCGCCTTGGTGGGGTTGGGGGTTCGCTAATAGGGGCGCCCTGGTGGCTAACTCCCCCTGAGCGGGCTTTATCCCTTTCCATGGTTGGTTCTCAGGAACGGGGTGGTTCCCTGGTAGTGTGGGCCCGGGGAGTGTTTCGGTGCACTTGGGGAGCCTGTCCGGAGCGCCGTGGTGGCGTTAGTTCGTGGCAGTGTATGGTGAGGAAGCCTCGGCTGTCGTCGGGGCTGTCACCGATGACCCGCGGGGTCCGCTGTAACATCCTAATAATAACAGTGTACGATCGGCATGTGCTTCATCCTGCAACAATACCTCTGTACATGTAGTAATAATAATAACAAGTAGGGGTCGGCTTCCTCGAAGCCGGAAAAGGGCGGGGCCCCCTATAATCCGTACAGGCCGCTTGCTTCAGAAAGAAAACTCTATTACCGCGCAACAGTGTGAGAGAGTGAAAGGTTGCCATTGGGGGTGTCGTTGATGTTGAAGGGGGATCGGCGTGCATAGATTCACCAAGCCCAAACACGTCGGCAGCCCCGAAACCATCCTGCAGCCCCGAAACCATCCTGCAGTACGCGCCGCCGGCGACGGCGGTCATCGTATCGGCACTATGGTAACGATAGTGCACTACCACATCCGTCTGTGAAGCAGATGATCACAAAGCAAGCTTGAAGCATCCTTGTTTTGCCGTGAAACTGTAGTTGTTTGGTCCGTCGGCAGGCATGCAACCCTTCAGTTGCACGCCCGCAGCAGACGTGAACCTCTAAAGTTTGCTATCAATAGTTACATAGCAAATGTAAGGCAAAAACAGGGTGCGAAAAAGCCGCGGTGAGACCCGGACTTTGGGCCATCGGAACTGGAGAACTCGTTGGCACTCGGTACGCTATCCCTTTGCATCTTGAAACTTTGATTCAGTACATATTGTTGATTTGTATTCATCTGGCAAGACAGAAAGGCAAATCTTGATGTTGGTGGTATCTTGATGTTCAAACATCAGAACACTATTTAGCACGCGCCGCCCATTCCTAATTCAAGTATTCATCACGCGGCACCCGTTGCAACAAATATGAGCGCGAGAGGCGTTGGTTGGATGTTGACTCGGGTCCATGGGGACCGCGGAGCTTTACTTTGACCGTTTGTGCGCAAAGAATTTTTTTCAGCCAAACCAAAGTTACCTTGCAATAGAGGACAATTAATATGACAAACATAGCGAATTAGTTTAGCGGATAATGAACGTTTTGCCGTTACCGGACACACGGACACACACACACACGGACATGGGCAATCCTAGGGGGCGGGGCCCCCCGAACGCGCTTCGCGCTGGGGCCCCGCCCAAAAATAATAATAATAATAATACGCCCAGTCAGGGACTGTGGCATGTGTTAAGGGGGCAGGAGTGATGAGCCTATGGGTTTCCCCTTGCCTATATATACACTACCCGCCACCGCTAATGTGGAGTCATGGGGTGCATGGTGTGCTAAGTTCCTGCTGGATTTTCTCCTGCAGGTTGTCCTCTTTCCATCTTTCGTCGAAGTGTAACGATGCCGTTCAGCATATGTACGGCGTGGTCGTGCAGGTCGTTCAAGCACGCCCTGGCTGCGTGGCTACAGGCCCCGAGCTCAGCCAGGAGTGGAAGGAGGTCTTTTCGTTTGGTTCCCCCGAAACCCAGACTGATGGCGTCCTGTTTCGTATAGCGCACCTTCCATCCCGCTTCTGCAAGCTCTTTGGCCAGATTGTCGTGCTGCTGCACTTTATCGTGCTGTTTCGCAGTGTGGTTGGTGTCTGAAGTGTAGCCGATTTCTAGAATGTGTACGGTGTGGTCCTCGCGATCCCAGGGGCCTGTGTATCCCGGTTTACTTGCCTCCATGAGTGGTATCGTTGGTATGAACATTATGTCGGGTCTGAGTTTTAGGCGGAGGTCGGTGGGTGTATTTGGCAGCACCCACTCCCTTATGCGGGTGCTCGCGGCGTAGTCAGGTAGCTGCTGCGCTTGACAAGCATCCATGATCATATAGCAACCGCCCAAGCGTCCTGTGGCGAGCAGTCTGGCGATCTGCCGGACTCCGACATTGTGTCGTTGGATGTAGAGGGCTGTCATGTCCGGGTGGTTACAGCCACCCAGGATATGTCCTCCAGAGTCGGGACCCCAGCACAGTGGGCAGGGTGCGGGCGCCACCGTGTGTGGCGGGGCTGCGGATTGTACACGCGATCGTTTGGTGCCTACCAGGGGACGTCGGAAGCGCTGTGCCAGTTTGTTGTTCCACAGTTGTCCGTACCAATAGTCCATACACCGCTTGAGCTTCTTGTGCCTTCCCGTGCGCCGGTTGAGGGTGCGCGCGCTTGTACGGATGTTTAGGTGCGGGAGCGTGGCTGACATGAAGGACGTGTACAATGTTTGTTTGGTGTAACCGAGGTGCACCTCTGGTTTTATTAGCGACTTCACCCCTCGGTTGAGGTCGTTGGCGCAGTGGCCGGCGGTGCGTTCCGGCCCGCTGGCTTTTCGCACCCACCAATAGTGCGCTCTGGGGTCGTTGTCGGACGTTTCTGTTTGCCACGTGGCGTCGTCGGGCGCGTCCCGGCGCGCAGCCTTAACTGCCGCTCTATCAGCCGCGTCATTGTATTTTATTCCTGTGTGAGATTTTACCTTCAGAAGATGTGTCTTGAGTTTCTTTACAGCTCGTTCTTTCAGAATTCGTACGATGTTCGTTAGTAGGTCTTTGTGTTTATTGAGCGCGAGTTTCGTAGCTAGGTTGATTTATCATTTTCTTTATCAGAAACAGTGACGCGGCTGAGTCAGTCCAGATTGTAATAATGGGTGCGTTGTTGAGGCAATCTTCGTCGTTTCTCATTGTAAGACCTTGGTGGATATCACTGAGCTCGCAACGTGTAATGGTTTGGCATCCCGTCGTTCCGTAACATCTATGTAGAGCGTTTTGCCTGTGAGGGCATCGACCGCGGCCGCCCCAAGGACTTGCGCTTCGGCTTCATCAACCTGGACCTTTGGACAGACCCATCAGTGTAGATGCCGCATTCAGCGTCATGGCGCAGCGCTATTTTTGCTGGGAACATCAGGTGGGCGCTGCATCGTTCGTCATCGGTCATGTTGTCACATCTGCGGGAGCTCAGGCTAGGTGCACAGCCGGTTTCGTACTTCTCTTTCAACCGACGTATGTGTTTGCGCACCCATTGGGGTAGTCGCAGGTCCGTCTCCTGGGTCTCGTCCATTGCTGTGCGTTCCTGGGGCGGCTTCGTTATGGAGTCGATTGCTTGGCGAAGTGGTTCAGCCCATCCCAGGGCCCATCGCATGGCATGATGCCCCTCTTCGGGGTTTGGTTCCGGGTGGGCGACAGAGGCACCCCTGAATGGCTGTTGGTATGCGTCGTGTCTTGCTCCGAACAGTTGGTCCTCAGGGAATCTTGCATGGTATACTCTTGTGCACTGGGCGACGCTCAAGGGCGAGGCGAAGCGCTCCGTGTCCGCACCTATGGCCTGCATGAGTCGCTCCATAAGGTATTCGCGAAGACGTTTGAATATCGGGTGCGCTGCGGCCGGGGCGCAATTGTGCTTGCCTATTTGGATTGTGTATTTGCCGGTCGGGTGTATGTCCATCTCCGGGTTCCGTGCTTCGGTGTCGATCTCCACGTACCTCCGAAGGGTCCGCTGTCCTCGGGTGGTCTGGTAGCACTCTTCTTCCCATCGCCCCTGCCTTTGTTCGCCCGTTAAGTGTTGATCTTGCGCCTGGTTCACTCGCCCGGGCTCATGTTCGATGCCGTGATCTCGTCTATGGTTGTATTCTGATAGCAGGGTGTCCCATGTGTCCTGCGACGCGAGCCTGGTTTCCTCCTCTTCCGTTGGTTCCCATTCAACATCTAGCATGCCACCTTCCCCATCATCTCCTGTGATGTATGGCCGCAGGTCGCGCGGTGTGTACTTGTGGGCTTCGTAGAGCGGAAGCGCCCCCTTGGGTATGAGGGTCCTCTGCCAGGCGACCGTGTAGTAGGTACGGTGAGTCGGTCGGCTATGTCTCCCGGTCCGTTTTTGCTTACTCGGGGGCGGGTCAGCGTCCACTCGCTTTCGTGTCTGGACTATTATGCGGGCCACTCTGTCCTGCGTCCCGAACAGAGCTTGGGTAATGGCGAACCCATGTTCGGTTGGTACCCCTTCGGGCCAGTCTTGGTTGCCCATGAGCATATTGTAAAGTCGTTGCGCGTCGGGCACCCTCTGGGTGAGTCCCCGAAGGGTGGGGAGCCTCAGCAGGAGGGCACAGTGCTCGACGGTTAGGGGTCCCTGTTGTGGCACCCATCCGATTGGTTCTGTATCCGTGATCCCATTCACCGGCTTGCCCTTATTTCTCCGCAGGTAGAGTTTTTGGAGCTCGTGCTTTCGGTTCTTTCCGTCCAGGTTCCGACATCTTCCTGGGCGTGGTGGTCGCGCATTCCCTGTAAGCGGTGCGGGTGCAGGGACCTCAGTGTCTTGTGCCCTGTGCCTCGTGTGGTCTGGGTGGGTATTGTCTGGGTCGTGGCGCGCATTCTGGTCGGGGTTTTGCATCCAGGCAGGCCGCATGTACCGGGTAATGTAGTCTCCCGGGAGGGGGTTGGGGACGGTGCCCCGGCGTGTGAGCCCTGTGACGGTCGGGTCTCCGGGAATTTTTCTGAGATCGGCCGGCAGTGGTGCAGCGCTGCGGTACTTTGCCGCTCCCGTGCGGGTAGTGGCGTCCTCGCTGAGCGCTAGACTGCGTCTATTCAATGCGACTTTGTGTTTCCGTCTTACACGGCGCCCCCCTATACGTTGCAGCTGGGTTGTGTCGATGAGGTGCTGCCTCGTGTTGTTGTCACGTAGGGCTCTCAGGTCAAGGCCCAGCTCAAGCAGTGGTTGAAGGCATCGGAACGGTAGGGCGTGCTCGGTTGGGGTCATGAGCCCCTCGCCTAGCAGTTGTGCGAGGCTGTTGGCTTCCTGGTGATACTGTTCCCCTTGGTCTGTGAGCTCCAGACCGGCGTCACGTACGAGCGCCAGCTGTTTGAGCGTCGTATAGAACTTTCCCGCTTGAGCTGATGGATCGGTATGTTTCCGGCGTGCTGTCCCTGTATCCGCAGGAGGGCTCTCGTGACTACTCCGAGCCGTCCCCAGTCGTTCAGGGATGTGACGAGCGCTTTGGTGGCGCGATGCACATATAAGGTACGTATCGACCCTACGCCTAGGCCCATCTGGCCGGTGGGGGCGGGCTAGGATTGCACGCGTTGGGAATCCCTTCTTCAGGCCGTAGCTTCGTTTAGCAATCCCTGCTATCTGCGAGTCGAAACTGGCAATGTCATGTGGCGTGTAAGCCATGGCGCATAGGCCGTATGCGATTTTAGGATGTATCAGCGTCTTGATCATGTTGATGCGCTGGTCGGGGGTGGCGAGGGACTCGACAATTCCTTGCCCTCGGCGCTTGATTACAGCCCGGGTGTAGGCCACTTGTTCTGCCCAGTCCAGTGTGGGGGTGATGTGCACCCCCAGGTACTTGTAAGGTTCCGTTGTTGTACACCGACGGCGCCTGCCGATGTATTGTGTTCGTGTCGACGCAGCTAGATGCTGGTTCTACTGGTTCGCGCTTTCTAAGTGTTGCCCCGTGTATGTGTATGTGCGAGTGTTCGGTTCGTAGGGCCCTCGCTTAGGTCGAGGGTCGAAGCATCGAACGGGCGTCGAAGTAGCTACGTCGCAAACGATTTCGTCGCTGCCTTTCCTTCTTTTCGCTCGGGCAAGGTCGGTACACGTGTTTTTGTACATTCAAAGCAAGAACGGCCGTTTCGGCAAATAAATGTATATATTTCACGTGACTACTGCTTATAGCACACACACTTGCCACAGATACCTCGTGGCTTCGTTCCGCGGTAGTGCGTACATACACGCAACACATACGTACAGCCAACAAGCCTAGCGCCAGCAGCAGCTAGCCAGCGCGGAGGCAACTTTTGACGGCGCAATGCACTTTAGAACCTCCCGGGTTGTTTCTGGGTGCGTGAGCATACTGCTGTCAGCTCCAAAACGATCAAAAGGAACGAACCGATAACGGTCAATCATGCTATGTAGTCTCAACGTAACGTAACAGCAACGGCGAACATCAAGTAACTCTGCACGGACGGAAAACACGCGCCGACAAACACTACAGATAAACAGACGTAAGTAGAAACAACGAGCAACGGCGGACGGATGGAAAACACTCAGTAAGCGCAGCATTCCGTACGTGCTATCGGGCTATAATCAACACACTGGCTGGGTGACGCATCAGTGTCGGTATTACATGTGATGACGGATGACGACGTGTTCTCAGCGATGTATATGTTTTCATCGGTTGACACGCAACCTTTCATACATGCTGAACTAGCATCGTGAACCCATATATTCATATTCGGCTTGCTTGGATGCAGTAAGCAAGTAACGCTCGCTCGCATGACCAGTTAGACCAGTGAATGTCCGAACGAGTGGTTGTCGGTCAGTCAATTATTTCCACCACGGCGTCACAGGCACTATTATCTATCCGTAGGTACAGGTGTAGCTGCGTAGGCGGCTTCCGTCACGCATCTGACGAGCAGCACGCCAGGCGCAGACCTGCATGTATGTATGCATGCACAGACAGCAGATAGATGGATCCCGCCGGCGCACATAAACGCTGACGGCAAGAAGGCTGATTTCAGTTTCTGTATGCTCATCGATGCGTGGTGGGATACACAACAAAGCATGTACATACGACTTGGGTATATATAGTATATATATACTATATGTATACTATATACTATATATAATATATAATATATAATATATATACTATATATACTATATATACTATATACTATATATGTATAATATATACATTATATATTATATATATTAAACCCTATATATATTATATATATTATATATGCCGCGGTTATAAATATTATATATATTATATATGCCGCGGTTTTATATGATGCTATAGGACACCTTCAACCATCATCACACCGAACCTACGCCATACGAACCGAGGGTCCAAGGCGGTTGATCCTGCCAACTAAGGATCCCACCTCGTCCATTCACCCGCACATCCATAGAGACAGAGGGTATAGGGTATATATATACCCTATATACATATATATATACCCTATATACATATATACCCTATGTATACATTTATATACCCTGTATATATGGCTGATATATCCGGCTGATATATCCGACTTGGGTATATACATACGGCTTGGATATACAAACCCTAAGATCTCACCACCGGGGTATCGTGCGACGATACCATTAAGGTACGGTATGTAATTAACTGTGTTAGCTAAGCATGAAGGTAGGAATGAAGGTGCCTGTGGCAGAAGGTTAGCTAACCGTTGAAATTATTTTTAATAGAGAAATGCACACATACAGTAGTATGGCCACTGCGTGGTATGTACGATGCCTGGATGTAAAGGCCTGCAACTGACCAAGGCCGTACACACGCTGAGCGAGGGGCCCCAGCCCGTTTCGTATCATTCTGCTCACGCCACAGATAGATAGATAGATTCTGCTCACGCCACACATAGATAGATATGAGCATTAGTACTAGGATGATAGTATCCTACCGGCGCTGCGTGTGTTATCTTACCGTTAAGGGCCGTGTCATCGCCGTGGGAACCCTGTCAGCCAAGGCGTACATAAGCGTGCAAGCAAAGCGAGAAGCACGGCACGCACGCAGCAAGTAGGATGAGCGAGCGCGTACAAATAAGCAATGCATGTGTGTGTACGTACTGTCTTTTTATTTAGCAAGGGTTACTGCCAGTATATATTGTCATTATGGTTTGTAACAACGTAGAAAAGCTTATTGTGCTGAAGAGAGCAATGACGGGGTGGACGCACGGGGCGCCAACGCACGCACCCAATCACGCAGATTCATCCATCCATCCAATCATGCGTGGGGGCTTGATGTTCGGATGAGAACGCAGATGGGTGCAGCGCGCGCAGGCGTGCACCAACTGGCGCCCCGTTAGTTTTAGATAGAGAAATTGATGACGGAGAAACACGCATATCGCAGAGGATTGCAGCGAGTAATTGCAGCCACGCACACACACGCATACACGCATGACAACGACCCAGCGACACATTTAAGCAGGCACGTGAATGTAATAAAAGGAATGACAACGACTTCTCTAGCATACGTCGGGCAGGTCGCTCGCGCCCATCGCAACATTATCCATGTATGTGGGATTATCATATATTATAACCAATATGTTACTATGTACTTAAATAACCTTATCCTAGTATTTGGCTATAGCAAATAATAATGTTAGTTATATAATGTTTACTTGATTGCAATTCCTATTTTATTAGTTAGTGTGTTGGTGACAACGTTATTCCCTCGTCCGTCCTCGACCATTTTATCAGACTATGGTCGGTATACATGTATTTGAGTCCGCCCAACGCAGGCATCCCACTCCTGGACACGTACCTGGTCGCTCTCGAAACGCGCCTGCGCGCCGCAAACGTACCAATCCTTGGGGCAGTACACCCAGCCCGTCCAGCTGAGCAGGAAGCAGGTCGCAGGAAGAGGCGGGTGTCTTAATACGTAAAACTGACGTTAAGTTGTGTGATTAGTTCCTGAAGGTGCTCTCCGCGGTGAACGGGCACGTGTGCGTGTGTGTCGGCGTAGTCGGCGTGCGTGTGTATTGAATATAGAATACGTATATTTATATGTGTGATGTCGATGTGCGTGTTTAGCGTGTTGCGCAAGTAGTAAGGGCAGTAGTGGGCGGCCTTTTGAGGTTACACATACACAGACGGAGTTTTGAGATTACATACACGCAGCCGGCCTATCGAGGTCACATACTGGCGACGGGCGGGCGATCACGCCAACGACGGCGTAGACGGCGTTTACAATTCGTTTCGTTAGGCAAAAGGCGCATCGCCCACACCCAAGAATTATATATACATACTCACTCGCCCCAGAAACCGGGCTGCTGGGTGATCGGTGTGAAGTCGGAGCACATGAACTCGATGGAGTTGGCCGCGGTGTCTACGATGGGAACAATCGAACGCGCGGGGAACGAATGAAGCAAGCAAGCCACATACACGCACTGCGCAGACTTATACGTACCAATCAGGCAACACGGCCGACCGCTGGACGGATGTCACTTCGCCACGCACGTCGCCAGCATTCAGATAATCTATAAAAATATCCGAATGTAACTTCGATCAAGTAAACAATGAAATGCGGAGTTATTGATGCATGTGTGGATAGATGATGGATTATTAGATGAATTATGGTATGGTAGCTCGAGGGAGGTGAATAGGGCAGAACACCTACACATATTCAGACTGATGCATGGATGTGAGTTTACTTACTATCACTTGCCGGTCCAAACACAGTTACAACGAATAAATGAGCGTTCGTATACATACAAACATACCGTCTCCGCTGCCCTGATCTGCCTCCAGCCTCAGCCGAGCACCGATGATGTAGCTCAGGCTACTACTGTTGCAGTAGGCCCAGCTTGGCGACCAGTTGCCCCACAGCCCATCGGTGATGCTGACGACGGAACTGTCCAACGAGCACGTCATCCTGTGTGCGCGGTGGATGGTGCCGCCGAACATTGCAGTATGTATGTAAGCAAGCGTCATGTATGTTATGCAACCTGATCGACCTCGCTTATAATCGCGAACTTCTGGAACCTCTACATGTATCCTCCTGCCTTGCGTACAAAGAAAGCGTGTTTCAACCCAACAAGATGCAAATCGTATTGACATGTATGGACATTTTGTTTTATGCGGTCACGCACGAACGCACCTCAGTCCGTTGAGAGCGGTGTCGTCGCACCTCCCGCCGCAGGAGTCCTCAATGCGCAGCTGGAACCCAGTCATCGGGCCACCAAAAACGCTGCCATCTGAGTCATAGGCGCTGCAGTACTTGGTGTCCTGCATTCGGTTATGCAAACACGCAAGCAAACCTTACTTGATTCAGCGAGCAAGCGACTTGCTTGCTCACCAAGTGACCTGCAGGCTCCGTCGTTACGCTTTGCTTCCATAGATCGAGCTGGCCACGGCATGCATTACATGACAACCATCTAGTAGATAGCCCATCGCATGAATCATTGTTTTCGGCCACATACACACGCACGCACGCACGCAAGTGGGGCCACCTTACGTTATTAACCGGCCTGTCCACCTAGTCCACCTACCACATATGCATCACATTCATGCAGTTAATCATGCAGCCCTTCTATAATGCCGTCCTGCTCTCCGGCGACCCACCAGCCAGTCTCCGAACAAGCCCTCAGAGACCGTGACGAACGTGACCTTGGGCGGGGGCGGGATGGGGGGCGGCGGCGGCGCCGGCGGCGGCGGCGGCTGCAGCTGGGGGCCCTGACCATCCAGGCAGCACGCAAGGCGTAGACCTGTATGTGCACATCCGCGCGCCCGGCGGCATGCATGCACGCGTGGCAGCGAAGCAATCAAGCAGCACGCACGTATGCACGTAAAAGTTCTAACAAAGAAAGCTTAAGGTTGCGCGGGTAAGCAATCAAGCAGGATTATCTGCTATTAGGTTGGATACGTTGAACGGAGTTAGAAGGGGTACCCACACCAGATGTATATGGCTCACCATTGAAGGCAGTATCGTCGCCGGAGCCCTGCGTCCGAAATAATGAAGCAGTACGTACATCCGAAGGCGGCAGCAAACGACATGCAAAGGCACGCAAGCGGCGGTCAGTGGATAGGCGGAACTCGGACCTGAACTGACCCACGTAGCATAGCACGTGATTGCCCACGTGATCTTAGCACTGAACGAAGTTATGTCAGGCCGTATGACTGCTCTCTGACGTATCATTCAAAGGAGTCTGCATCAACACAAGATCAGAAATAACGTGCCATCGTGGAAGCAGCAGAAACGCTGTTGTAGGTTCGCGACACCGGAGGCAAGGCCGAAGGTAGGATCAGCTGGCTGGTCCGTTGCAGAAGCGACGCCGCGCAGCTGTCCATAACGCTGATGTAAGCACTGCGCGTGCAAATGATGACAATGGAACAAGGGCTCGGTCCAGGAGATGAATGATGTGATGAATGACCTTACATGTCTCTTCCGCTAGGCCAGGTCCATAACCTAACGAAAGGGGCCTACTAGTTGCTCATCGGCTATTGCCGAAGAGCAAATCGAGACAAAGCACCAAGGCAAAGCCTCGACCTAAATCACAAGACAAACAAGTACGACACTCTACCATCAGTGATGGTCCCGAAACCAAAGGAAACGGACAACCGAATCACACAACAACTCACAATAACCGCACATAACCGAATTGGAGCAGTAAACTGACGGGTGCAGTCAATCGGCGTGACAGCTGTCAGGCCGTATGACTGCTCTCTGACGTATCATGTGCCTACCCGTGACTCCCCCCCCAGCGTGCAACGCAGTAGCAAAGCTGGAAAGATGGGTTCCAGGTGGTGTGGTGTGGATGCGTGAGGTAATTGCGTCCAAATGCGGCAATAAGCGACCAGAGCCAGTAATTGGCAATATGAAGTACATGGCGACCGAGACCCGAAATGTACGACAAGTACGGCATGCTCAGACGGTGTCCGACATGATGGCAACAGACTCACAACAGGGAACACCAACGGCGCGGCTACTGATGCAGTCAATCAAATGGGCCAGCAGCAAACAAGGCACAAACACAAAGCACGGTGTATGCTCCAGCTGGTCTACACGAAAGGCTAAGCACAAGGCGTGGCCCGGGATCTAGCGCTGGCGACTTTGGCACGGGCATTCCCACAGACAGCAAAACACGCGGGCATCACCTCCGAACGCGGCCTGGGCTGCACACGCATGACCTCAGAACTCTCACGTCGGGCGATTCCAACTGGATGGAGCACCAAAATGACGACTGCCGAACGGAACGGCTAAGAAGTCGCCGACATACCAAATCGCTCGGCACCATTGACAACTGTCATTCAGCAACCATCATTTGATCACGCTTGACAATACAAGCGCTTGGTCTCGATTTGCTGGGTAAGCATGCGCGAAGAAGAAAAGAGACTCCTCAGCGCATGCGCGCACGTTGGCTGTTCCATTCAAAGGAGTCTGCATCAACACAAGATCAGAAATAACGTGCCATCGTGGAAGCAGCAGAAACGCTGTTGTAGGTTCGCGACACCGGAGGCAAGGCCGAAGGTAGGATCAGCTGGCTGGTCCGTTGCAGAAGCGACGCCGCGCAGCTGTCCATAACGCTGATGTAAGCACTGCGCGTGCAAATGATGACAATGGAACAAGGGCTCGGTCCAGGAGATGAATGATGTGATGAATGACCTTACATGTCTCTTCCGCTAGGCCAGGTCCATAACCTAACGAAAGGGGCCTACTAGTTGCTCATCGGCTATTGCCGAAGAGCAAATCGAGACAAAGCACCAAGGCAAAGCCTCGACCTAAATCACAAGACAAACAAGTACGACACTCTACCATCAGTGATGGTCCCGAAACCAAAGGAAACGGACAACCGAATCACACAACAACTCACAATAACCGCACATAACCGAATTGGAGCAGTAAACTGACGGGTGCAGTCAATCGGCGTGACAGTTATTCATCACATTAGGTACGTATAACTCTGTGACTGGCAATAATGCTGCACGAACGTGAAGCCATGCCAGCGGAGCTAATGCAGCTAGCTGTTTGCTTGTTTGTAAGGAGCGCGGGCGGGCGCACGCACGCATGCGCGCAGATGATGGTTTCCAATAATCCTATTCATCCTATCCCTCGACAAAAAACATCCTGCGTATATAGCTACATACCTGATCGTTCTCAAAGCGGGCCTGGGCGCCGCACATGTAGCTGCCGGTGGGGCAATACACCCAGTCCGTCCAGCTGAACCCGATGCGAACAAATGACGAGGAGCGAAACAAGCGAGGGCGTTCAAAAAGCCATATTAATATATAGGGTTATATATAGGGTGTTATACATATAAACATATTTATTTTCATATTTATATACATATATAAACCCTAAAACCTACATACATATTTATATATTTATTTATCTATTTACATATTTAGACCCATATATATATGTATATATATGTATATATATGTATCTGTTTATGCAAGCATCGCCCTATATAATATATATATATATATATATATATATATATATATATATATATATATATATATATATATATATATATATATATATATATTATATAGGGCGATGCTTGCATAAACAGATACCGCAAACGAACCCCATACCGTATTCGTTAGGTATGGGACAAAGTATGGTTACTAATGGTTACATTTCATCGTACAGCCTCTAATTGTTTGCAATAAAATCATTAAATATGGTGTGCCTCGCATACGGTAACCCTGTACGCCGGCACCACAGCGCGGGCGAACCTAATAGGTCTACGAATTTCTGTTTGCTCACACCCTCAAGCACTGACCAGGTTTACATTATTGTGCCATTGGCTTCTACTGCTTTCGTCTGTCTTGCCCAGGACGTTACGTACTAATCAAGTAGAGCATAAACTTCCGACCGCATCTTTACACTAACGACTGTGTACTCACTCGCCCCAGTAGCCGAGCTGCTGGGCGATAGTTTGGTTGTCAGAGCACATAAACTCGATCGAGTTAGCGGCGGTATCTGCTTGCAAAAACGTAGGGTGCGGGGTGCGTGCGTCAGCGTAGCTAGGTAACGAATGATGCGGATAAAAGAGGCGCTGTGCTGCAGGTACTAGCTGCACAATTATAAGAGTTATAAGAGCGAGCAAGCAACGAACGGTCGCACACACCGTCTCCACCGCTGCCCTGCTTTGCCTCCAGTCTCAATCGAGCACCGATGATGTAGTCAGAGCAGTGGCTCCAACCCAGAGACCAATCGCCCCACAGCCCGTCTGTAATGCTGATGACGGAATTGTCCACCGCGCAAGTCATCCTGCGTGTATGTGCGTGGGTACATCCTGATGAGAAGCAAGCCATCAACCGGTTGCCTACTGTAAGCATCCCTGAGAAAATGATATGTACTTCAATAATTTTATAATATGTACACGGCGGGAAGATCAAAGCCGAAAGTAAAAGAATGGGTACTACAATCTGGTTTACCTTGCCTAAAGCAATTACAAGCCGTTTAAACGGTGTATCGTGTTAATAACACGGCTTGTATGTGTATTCACTGGCCAAGTTATTAACGATTAACCGGTATACTTGAGCTCAAACGTTCATAAAGTAAACTCGCAAATAAACCGGAAGGTTACGGATTGATTGCCGTGCGTGTGTCACCCATAAAGATCGATCTACGGCTCCCATCCATCTGTCGTTCCATGTATTATTCGTGTGCAGAGCCGGACACGGCAAATGAAGCGTACGTAATATCCGCACGCAGCAGGCAACGCCCTCCAGTTCTCCATGCAGCTGATAGCAACAATTAAGATGTAGATCAATGGTAGGTATCACTGATTCAATACCGATGGAGTACGCAAAATGAATGGAGTGCCACCCTACCTTGCATTACACGCGCAATAATATGTCATAACGAATATATAAACAGTCATTCATTCATTTATACCTCAGGCCATTGAGCGCGGTGTCGTCATGCTCGCTACCACCATCAACCTCAACGCGAAGCTGGAAACCCTGCAACTTGCCGCCAATGATGTTGCCATCCAACGCGGCCCCGTAGCTGCAGAATTTCGCATCCTGTGTATGGTACGTGCATGCGTTCAGATATGTGCAGATAATTACATCGGCAACATACATGTGCGTGTGATGATTGTGCGCTGGCGGCTGTACAGCACACGCTACATGATGTCCGTACGTAAGCGTACGTTATGCCCCACGCGAGGTTTATTTGCATTTCTACTATCAGTCCCCGCTGTGTGACATGTTGAGACTAGACTGACATACTCATGTACGCAGGCGCGTATTACTTCCAATTAACTTGCTTGTCATTTAGGTGCTGCTGCTGGCGAGTATATTTTGTCACCCACCAGCCAGTCTCCAAACCAGCCGTCGCTGACGGTGACGAAGGTGACCTGGCTACCATACTGAGCCGGTGGTGGTGGCGACGGCGGCGATGGCGGCGCGTTGGGGTATACTTTGGGGTTCACAGAGTTTACGCAGCACGTAATGCGCAAACCTGCACGCACGATGTAAAACGCGCATTAATCAAAACGTCAAACATGATGAACGAAGTGCTAAGATTGCACTTTGCAAGGTGCGTTTGCCGAACGACGGAGTGAAGCAAACATTATTTGTTCGCACGTCGATATATAGGGTTACTAGGGTATATGTATGCGATTTGAGTAGGTTCTTGAGTAGTGCGTGGACATAGGCACGCAAGCGCACTCCTAACCATCATGTTTTCCATTGCGCTCCGGTGCTAGCACTGGCGGGGCTTCCCTAGCATGTATGCCGAACGAGCGAATAAGCAAGCAAGTAGCGACGTGAACGCCACCGCATGGCATGCTATATACTCTGTAGACACACGATCGGAAGGGCCGATTGAATCATGCATCAACCAGAAGCTGCTGATGGAACATGACCATGATGAATACATCAATAGCATGACGCCGGGCAGCGGCATGCACGATTAATGACATATGTTTATTGGCGCCTTATAGTGTGCGAGCGACTCACCGTTGAAGGCCGTGTCGTCGCCGTCCACCTGTAAGCAAGTCAGCAAGGCCGCGCAACAAGCAAGGGAAGCGGAAGGCATAAATACACGCACGTCAGTGTAGCCAGTGTGTTTGCGTCCAAATACACAGTGCGTGTGCTGGCGAAAAGCCCAATGTGCCGTATTATGACTTATCAGAAAAGGACCAGCTAGCAGATGCCCTCCAGTAACATATCATGGTATATACAACTCCAGGATCGTTATTCCCTGCACAGTCCCTATGGCATAAACAGGTCGGTTACCGGTCGGTAGCAAAGTCGGTTACCGGGGGGGTCGGGATTGGGTCGTTTTTGGGTCGGTTACCCGTCGGCTCGGTTACTGGGTGGGGTCGGTTACCGACCTGGGGGGGGTCGGTAACTGGGGGCTCGGTAACCGAGCCTCGTAAGTTTCCGAGCCCCCAGTTACCGACCCCCCCCAGGTCGGTAACCGACCCCACCCAGTAACCGAGCCGACGGGTAACCGACCCAAAAACGACCCAATCCCGACCCCCCCGGTAACCGACCCCCAAGCCCGGTAAATGAGCCCCCCATGGTCAGTAACCGATCGATAGCTGGGGGTACTGTGTATGAAAGCATCATCCAAAATGTTACAGAAGCACCGGTATATAGGGGCCTGTCCACGCTGTCCACACCCGGTCATGTGTCCTGTCCACACTGTCCACGCCATCCACGCAGCCGTGTCCACACTGTCCACGCCCGGTCATGTGGTGCTGTCCACGCCCGGTCATGTGGTGCTGTGTCCACGCTATCAACGCCCATCCACGCGGCCCTGTCCACTCTGTCCACGCCCGGTCATGTTGTCCTGTCCACGCTGTCCACGCCAACTCATGTGGTCCTGCCTGTCCACACTATCAACACCCATTCATGCGCCCATGTCAACGCTGCCAACAAACACCCAGCCAAGCGGACCTGTCCATGCTGTCCACGCACCGCTGCATACATCAAATGTTGTTATGTGAATTCCCAACATAGCGCATTACCCAGCATGTCAACCCTGCCAGTCTCAGCACGCGTGTAAGTGGGCTTCTTCTGGTTACCCGTCTAACGTCACAGACATGCCCCTCTACCACTTCACCCCGCCGCTGTGCGCTTCTTCCTTGTCTCCCCACTCCCACCCCGGCCATCTGCCCTCCCACTGCAACCCGGCTTGCCCTGCACCATTCCCCCTCCTCCCTTACCCCGGCGTTTAGCCGCCCGATTAACCTCCTCAACTTTCCTTGCCTCATCTCTGTCACCGCCATCACTGCTGCTGCTCCCGCTCGTACTGAACAAAGCGTCACTGTCCTCCCTAGTGGGAGGCATGTTGTAGGGCTACAATAAGTGGAGCCCCGACCCCCAGTGTTCCCGGTGGTGTCTCTATCTGCCATCTCCACCTCAACGCAGCCTCCACTGGAGGTGGCACCTATTCACCAATGCGATCCACATCCAACCATGCCTTTACACATCCCTGCCTCTTAAAAGGCCCTTCATCACGTGCACCCATGCCCTACATAGTCTAAGATGTGCACATACACACCAGTATGCACCAACTGGCCGCCTTGCTTAAGCCTTGCTTAGCCGCTCGCCCCTGCAGCTGCTGTGCTCCACAAGTGCTCCCCCATCCAGCAGCCACGCCAGCCTCTCCTGGGGAGAAAGGTGGTTGTAAAGCTATCACTGACAGACTAACAACGTTGTGCAAATAACGTTAAGTACAGTTACTCAGAGTAGCAAAAAGAGGACTACGACTATCTGGCGAACGAAGTCCCACAAGCCTATCATCCCTAGCAGGTCGCATTAACTAAAATCAAATCCTATTTAAGGCAAGCGTCACTTTGGGCTGTGCAGCCTAATGTTTGCAGAACTTACGTTCTCCAAGTAGCACTGCGCTTGCTCCCGGAGTGGTCGTCTCGCACCATGTAGCTTTCATGTCATTCGTCTGTAATACAAACAGAGTGTCGGCAGCATTTGTCCTGTTAGCGGGGGTAGCCGAACCCATCGATGCAACGTGCAACAAAGCAGCAAAACGGCGAACCCAAAGCTCCAGCACATCAACGTAGTTACATCCTCACCAGAATGTGTAGTCTCATTCCAATAAACAAACCATGCTATCGGTCTGTACTATTCTTACGCTTGCAAAGCCAGCCCCAAGAGCTCGCCAGAACACTGGGAGATGCGGCAACTGGACTGCCTTTCTACATCAGATACTTAATACAGATCTGGAAAGCGTCATTGGGATGAGCGTATGGTAAGCACCGGGCTCGGTCAACTTGGTTGTTAGCTGCGTACGTCCAGCAGTCAAGGATAACAGTACGCATGTTGACGGAAGAATGTGATATCACACATAATATGGTATATAAGTATAAGTTAATTGGATAAGATGAACACAGGCGTTCGTGAGAATTCAGCAGCAAATGTGCATCCGTACCCAATGAATGTGGGCACTTTAGTGTCGCCCTCTAAGCCTCTGTGTTGCAGCTTAACATAAAAATATATCCACGCCATAGGTGACCTAGCGCCCCCACGCGGATGGCAGTCGGACCACATCGTCCCGTGTCCCAAAGTAATGTAACACACTCGCATAGCTACCTCTTGCATCCTACGAATTCTCTGTAAGCTATGCTTGTTGGTATGGATTGTTGAGCTTCGTGGCCACTACAATAGAACTTGCGCTCCGACCGCAGCAAAATTGCTCCGGTCGATACAGGCACTGTGTTGTGTGACCTCTTGCCAAGAAACGTGTCTTATATTTCATATCGTTATATTTGTTGATGGAACGGCGTTGTCCCGTTGTCCTGCAATGACAATTGCGGTTAAAGTTCGGTCACTGTGTCAAGTTGTCCTCCATACTGGAGTGAAGCATTTCTTATGCATCATATCGATACTCCTGAAAGGTTTGTCACTGGACAGGTGTCACCTAGCTGTCTGGTGACGAACACAGAAGGTTTGCTCCGGCCGATGCAACATTGCTCCGGTCGATACAGACACCGGGACTTGCGAATTAATGCCCTCACGGGTTGTGCTAAGCCTTTTTAACGCATCATATCAATATTCTTGAAAGATTTGTTATGAAAAGTTTAGCGGTGCCGGATACTCGAGTGAACCATTTACACTCCGCAAGGGCCCGACCCTGTTGTGCACGGTACCAGCACAGGCCATGTCATGTCGCACGTCAGCCTTCCTCTCACACACAAAGCACCTTGTCTGTAATGATGCAATAGCACGTGCGGTGCCACCATGTGCGGACTTGCCATCATGGTGGCGCCCCTCCCTCCCCCGGGCACATAACGAATAAACAACCCATCCCGCTCCCATCACCCTCTGCACACTCTACGACATTCGTTCCATACATACACAGCACTCTCTCAGCTGCAGCTCATGCATTGCACCATTTCCACGCCACTGGCACCGCCTTCCTTTCACGACGGGCACTACAACGCATCACCTCGCCCAGTCTTCTGCAATATCAGCGCGGGCCAGGCTTTGTCATGCACGGCATCAGCACATTGGGCCCCCCCACCTCCCCCAGGCTAAAAATGAACAACCCATCCAGATCCCATCACCGACCGCGCACTCCAAGATCGATGCTCAGTACACAGCACGTATGTCGTACATTACACTGCACACAATGTGAAAAACTGCACGTGCCCTACACGCGGGGGTTATGGGGCCAGGAAACGGGTGACATGCCAGTGCCGAGCTAGCACCACGAGCATGGGGGTGCCTGATGGCTTGGGTGGGGCACGGGCCAGCATGGCCATGGCACAATGGAGTTGGTGAACCACCAGGGCCCATCGGGCGAGGCGTACGGCTGCCTCCGCACCACTGGGCAGCGCAGGCATCGGTCAATCTGACCTGCAAGGCTAGGGCTGTGGTGCCATGCTGCCTTGACCACCTCGTTCACCTCACCGTCAGGACCACTATGGTGAACCAGCGCCTGGGCCTGCCCGAACGACATCTGGCCGTCCCCCCGCCCCCCGCATCTGGGGGAATCAAGAACCACACACCCGGCTGGAGCTTGAGGTCCCCGACCCAAAGCTCCTTCAGCAGCTGGCATCGACGTTGTACCTTTCCCGTCGTACAAGCGGCCCAAGTCCAGGTGCTCGGCGTTAGTGAGTTTGTGCCGGTCATTTTCCACATTGCCCAGGCGGATGCAGGGCAGTCCCTCGCGAAGGTACTCTTGGTCCCACATTCCAGGGTCGGTGTCGTCGTCGTAGTCGTCCTCACACTTGCCAATGGCCCTGTAGGCGGGCGACCGGCGCAGTGCAAGTGTCACCTCCTTGTCCAGCACCGAGAAGAACATGCTGGATTCACCACGGTGTCCTTAATGACGCCCCCGATCACATGCATGCCGTTGTACTGGATCCCGACCGCAGGGTTGAAGTACATAAGCCGGTACAATGGGCAAGGGAGCTCGTCCTGCCCTAAGGTGAGCTCCTGCAGGGATGTAGGCCCCGATGCCTGTGCACCCAGCACTTGAAACACCCCGTCTGTGAAGCCGAGCAATGGCCATCCGAGGTGCACGTGGTGGTGATGCCGTGCAGATGTGCATGGCTTGCCATGCGGATGTGCATGGCCTGGCTAGGGTTGTGGTAATGAGAGACCGCCGAGTTGCATGGGGAGGGCGGGCTTGCTCCGGCCGATGCAATATTGCTCCAGCCGATACAGATACCAGGACTTGCGAGTTATTGCCCTCTCGGGTTGTGCTAAGACTCTCTTACGCATCGTATCGATATTCCTGACAATTCTGTTGATGGAACGGCGTCGCCTGGCTGTGCCTAGCTGTCTGGTGACAATGTCAGAGGGTTTGCTCCGGCCGATGCAATATTGCTCCTGCCGATACTGACACCCGGCCTTGCAAGATATTGCCCTCCCGGGTTGTGCTCAGCCTTTCTTACGCATTGTATGAATATTCTTGACGGACGCAGAACGGACACAGAATTGCCGTGCCATATATGTATATCACCATTTACACTCAGCCCGGGCCGGGCCCTGTCATGCACGGTTACCTGGTTAACCCTAGCCGTCAACACATACACACAGCACCTTGTTCGTAATGAACCAATATCACATGCAATGCAGCCACGTATACCACTTCCTCCCCGCCCAGTCCAAGGGCGACTAAGAGACTGCGGCCATACATGTCCAACACACCTGTCCCTTACAGCAGAATCGCTAGGGTTTCCAGAACATGCCAACTGCCAACATTCTAATTAGACAGATCACCACCCACTGTTGCCTGGTACACACGTCACAGGCGCCCAGACAAAAAGCCAGGGTTTCGCAGTCCCTTTCGCTTCAGTGACAACCGGCTCGCCAAACTTCCCTTGCTGCCCCAATCTGCCGTAAAAGAACCTGGAGGGGAGGGCATAGCGCAGCAAGAGCTGAAAATGCCCGCATCCGAGCTGCCGACCTGCCCACACTACAGCGGACGAAGGGCGCCGCTCTCCGGTCACGAACAGCGCGGATGTATGTGTGCAAGGGCGCGGCGGGTGCTCACGCCCACATGCATGGACAGTGTGGACAGCCCCAGGCCCCCTCCCCCCTTCTCATATCACATGTGTGAATGGTGCCCGCAGGGACAGGTCATTGCTGCTATTACATGTGCCACGCATTGGTTCATCGATTCTTGTCCCCGTGCGTGGACAGCGTGGACATGCGCATGGAGCCAGGCCTGCACAGCTTCCCCCACAGCCCCCCCCCCCGCCGTCCCCGTGGCACCCATACCAGCGACACCTCACCTGGGGTGCTAGCTGCCGCAGGCCCTGCTCGCCCAGCGCCAGCGCCAATGACGCAGCCGTTGGTCGCTGAACCCATGACACCGCCCGGTGCGCCGCCCGAGCCGCCGCCCTGCCCACCCTACAGCAGACGAAGGGCGCCGCTCTCCGTTCACGAACAGCGCGGATGTATGTGTGCAAGGGCGCGGCGAGTGCTCACGCCCGCGTGCGTGGACAGTGTGGACAGCCCCAGGCCCCCTCCCCCCTTCTCAAAGCGCATGAGTGAATGGTGCCCGCAGGGACAGGTCATTGCTGCTATTACATGTGCCACACATTGGTTCATCGACCTGGTTCATCGAACCTTGTCCCCGTGCGTGGACAGCGTGGACATGCGCATGGAGCCAGGCCTGCACAGCTTGCCCCATCCTCCCCCCGCCGTCTCCGTGGCACCCATACCAGCGACACCTCACCTGGGGTGCTAGCTGCCGCAGGCCCTGCTCGCCCAGCGCCAGCGCCAACGACGCAGCTGTTGGTCACTGCACCCATGACACCGCCCGGTGCGCCGCCCGAGCCGCCGCCCTGCCCACCCTACAGCGGACGAAGGGCGCCGCTCTCTGTTCACGAACAGCGCGGAAGTATGTGTGCAAGGGCGCGGCGAGTGCTCACGCCCGCGTGCGTGGACAGTGTGGACAGCCTGGGGCCCCTCCCCCCTTCTCATAGCGCACGAGTGAATGGTGCCCGCAGGGACAGGTCATTGCTGCTATTACATGTGCCACGCATTGGTTCATCGACCTGGTTCATCGATCCTTGTCCCCGTGCGTGGACAGCGTGGACATGCGCATGGAGCCAGGCCTGCACAGCTTGCCCCATCCTCCCCCCGCCGTCTCCGTGGCACCCATACCAGCGACACCTCACCTGGGGTGCTAGCTGCCGCAGGCCCTGCTCGCCCAGCGCCAGCGCCAACGACGCAGCTGTTGGTCACTGCACCCATGACACCGCCCGGTGCGCCGCCCGAGCCGCCGCCCTGCCCACACTACAGCGGACGAAGGGCGCCGCTCTCTGTTCACGAACAGCGCGGAAGTATGTGTGCAAGGGCGCGGCGAGTGCTCACGCCCGCGTGCGTGGACAGTGTGGACAGCCTCGGGCCCCCTCCCCCATTCTCAAAGCGCACGAGTGAATGGTGCCCGCAGGGATAGGTCATTGCAGCTATTACATGTGCCACACATTGGTTCATCGACCTGGTTCATCGATCCTTGTCCCCGTGCGTGGACAGCGTGGACATGCGCATGGAGCCAGGCCTGCACAGCTTGCCCCATCCTCCCCCCGCCGTCTCCGTGGCACCCATACCAGCGACACCTCACCTGGGGTGCTAGCTGCCGCAGGCCCTGCTCGCCCAGCGCCAGCGCCAACGACGCAGCTGTTGGTCACTGCACCCATGACACCGCCCGGTGCGCCGCCCGAGCCGCCGCCCTGCCCACCCTACAGCGGACGAAGGGCGCCGCTCTCTGTTCACGAACAGCGCGGAAGTATGTGTGCAAGGGCGCGGCGAGTGCTCACGCCCGCGTGCGTGGACAGTGTGGACAGCCTCGGGCCCCCTCCCCCCTTCTCATAGTGCACGAGTGAATGGTGCCCGCAGGGACAGGTCATTGCTGCTATTACATGTGCCACGCATTGGTTCATCGACCTGGTTCATCGATCCTTGTCCCCGTGCGTGGACAGCGTGGACATGCGCATGGAGCCAGGCCTGCACAGCTTGCCCCATCCTCCCCCCGCCGTCTCCGTGGCACCCATACCAGCGACACCTCACCTGGGGTGCTAGCTGCCGCAGGCCCTGCTCGCCCAGCGCCAGCGCCAATGACGCAGCCGTTGGTCGCTGAACCCATGACACCGCCCGGTGCGCCGCCCGAGCCGCCGCCCTGCCCACCCTACAGCAGACGAAGGGCGCCGCTCTCCGTTCACGAACAGCGCGGATGTATGTGTGCAAGGGCGCGGCGAGTGCTCACGCCCGCGTGCGTGGACAGTGTGGACAGCCCCAGGCCCCCTCCCCCCTTCTCAAAGCGCATGAGTGAATGGTGCCCGCAGGGACAGGTCATTGCTGCTATTACATGTGCCACACATTGGTTCATCGACCTGGTTCATCGAACCTTGTCCCCGTGCGTGGACAGCGTGGACATGCGCATGGAGCCAGGCCTGCACAGCTTGCCCCATCCTCCCCCCGCCGTCTCCGTGGCACCCATACCAGCGACACCTCACCTGGGGTGCTAGCTGCCGCAGGCCCTGCTCGCCCAGCGCCAGCGCCAACGACGCAGCTGTTGGTCACTGCACCCATGACACCGCCCGGTGCGCCGCCCGAGCCGCCGCCCTGCCCACCCTACAGCGGACGAAGGGCGCCGCTCTCTGTTCACGAACAGCGCGGAAGTATGTGTGCAAGGGCGCGGCGAGTGCTCACGCCCGCGTGCGTGGACAGTGTGGACAGCCTCGGGCCCCCTCCCCCCTTCTCATAGTGCACGAGTGAATGGTGCCCGCAGGGACAGGTCATTGCTGCTATTACATGTGCCACGCATTGGTTCATCGACCTGGTTCATCGATCCTTGTCCCCGTGCGTGGACAGCGTGGACATGCGCATGGAGCCAGGCCTGCACAGCTTGCCCCATCCTCCCCCCGCCGTCTCCGTGGCACCCATACCAGCGACACCTCACCTGGGGTGCTAGCTGCCGCAGGCCCTGCTCGCCCAGCGCCAGCGCCAACGACGCAGCTGTTGGTCACTGCACCCATGACACCGCCCGGTGCGCCGCCCGAGCCGCCGCCCTGCCCACACTACAGCGGACGAAGGGCGCCGCTCTCTGTTCACGAACAGCGCGGAAGTATGTGTGCAAGGGCGCGGCGAGTGCTCACGCCCGCGTGCGTGGACAGTGTGGACAGCCTCGGGCCCCCTCCCCCATTCTCAAAGCGCACGAGTGAATGGTGCCTGCAGGGATAGGTCATTGCTGCTATTACATGTGCCACACATTGGTTCATCGACCTGGTTCATCGATCCTTGTCCCCGTGCGTGGACAGCGTGGACATGCGCATGGAGCCAGGCCTGCACAGCTTGCCCCATCCTCCCCCCGCCGTCCCCGTGGCACCCATACCAGCGACACCTCACCTGGGGTGCTAGCTGCCGCAGGCCCTGCTCGCCCAGCGCCAGCGCCAACGATGCAGCCGTTGGTCGCTGAACCCATGACACCGCCCGGCGCGCCGCCTGAGCCGCCGCCCTGCCCACCCTACAGCGGACGAAGGGCGCCGCTCTCCGTTCACGAACAGCACAGAAGTATGTGTGCAAGGGCGCGGCGAGTGCTCACGCCCGCGTGCGTGGACAGTGTGGACAGCCCCGGACCCCCTCCCCCCTTCTCATAGCGCAAGAGCGAATGGTGCCTGCAGGGACAGGTCATTGCTGCTATTACATGTGCCACGCATTGGTTCATCGATCCTTGTCCCCGTGCGTGGACAGTGTGGACATGCGCATGGAGCCAGGCCTGCACAGCTTGCCCCATCCTTCCCCCGCCGTCCCCGTGGCACCCATACCAGCGACACCTCACCTGGGGTGCTAGCTGCCGCAGGCCCTGCTCGCCCAGCGCCAGCGCCAGATACTGCACTTGGCTGAGCCTCTGTACCCCTCGAGCGCCACAGCAGGAAGTGTGTCCTCCTTCTTCTCATCTAACTTGGACAGCTTTCACGGTGCCTTCCTTGAGATCAGGATGCGACGCTATTCTGTGAATTTCAAGGCAATTATCTCGGTCGCACAGGTGCTTGTCACAGCCATAATTGGTTATAGCCTTAGGTCTGTAATCTGATCCGCGACAGTCGGGGTTAGCGCAGCGGCCCCTCGCTGCCATTAACACGGGAAATTGTCGGTTGTAGTGGCATTCACTGTGAGCAATACTACTGCTGGATAGCTAGACTATAACTTAGTAAAGTTTTCCGACTAAGACATTCCACCAGGGACACTTGGTTGTTGCGACCCATTGTACGGTCAACATTCCTGTAATAGTTTGTTGCCCTACGAACTGGCAACCAATATGTGTCATTAACAATTAAATAAACATAGGTTTGAACTACTTAACTATGATTTAACGGGGTCGGTTACCGAGTGCCGAGTTGGGTCGGTTGGGACCTTGTCCGACTACAGGGTGAGCAATGCCTTGATAAATTGCTCCCATGGGGATTGGCAAACGATAACATTCACGAACATGATAGTAAAGGCATTTGCGAAAAGTTGGGTTCGGTTACCGGGACCGGTTACCGACTACCGAGGAGGCCGGTTCGGGCACTGCCCTTTGGGGTCCCGACCGAGGTGCCCCACCGCCCAGTAACCGACCCAGGGGGGTCGGTAGGCCGACCCCGGAAGGTCGGTAACCGGGGGGTAACCGGGGTGTTTTATGCCATAGGGAGTTGTGCACCGTGCGCCGCCCGCTGCGGCGGGAGGGTAAATTGTGTTCCGTGCGCGCGACTACTGACGTCGAGGCAGAGTGCAGCGAGGTATGTCTGGAGTGCGCGCTTCGTCTGCATCGGTGTGTGTTCAAAATTACCAGAACGTTCAAAACGTCGAGGTAGTGGAGGTGTAATCATAAGCCCCGATGTCCTGCTGCGCCCTTTGTCATGTTTGTGGTTTAGTTCTTTCATTAAATCATCGACACATACACTTATCAATATTAACATAAATTATTGTTATTCATCACCACCATGCGTACATACCTGGTTCTTCTCGAAGCGGGCCTGGGCGCCGCACACGTAGCTGCCGGCGGGGCAGTACGCCCATTTGCTCCAGCTGCAGGTACCAAAGTAAGCGGATTATTTGGACACGCAGGTAGATGCGTGTGGGATGGCAGGCAGGTAGTGGAGCCAGACACCGTGGGAGGCAGGTAGGCAGGAATCGGAGCCAGACACCCTACCTACACCGTGCATCGAGATGGAATACCTTACTGCCTCTAATTATCTGAAAAATAAATAATTATTTACTTCCGATCTCGCAAAGCTCTAAAACAATTGCCGGGGGTACCTCGCAAATAATCGGCGATTGTAAATGAAGCGCACCGGCGATATGCTAGGTGCTTTGGTTTAGAGTCCCCTAGAACCGGTGTCGTTGGGTACGCAGGGTCAATGGTCGACGCTGCGAACGTGTGCCTGCCTGTGACAGGTCCGGGGTTGCACCACCTACGGTACTGCACTCCATACGTTCGCTTCTGTTCCGCCTGGAGCGGCACAGCAACCTCGCAAGACGTGTTCTACGGCCGGGGTGCCTCGCAAAGCTTTACGGTTCCTAGAAAAACGAATTCGGAAGCACGCCTCGCAAACAATCTAACTTCAAAATATAATTTTAATCTATCCTCGCAGATAGTTATGTTTGGAAATAATTAGAGGCAGCACGGTAATCAATGACGCGCGCGGGTCAATATTGTTTACTGCAATGATCGGCCTAGCTAATAACATACACTACGTTATACGGTTGTAACGGTTGACGTGTAGTACCGCCGACGCAAGTGTAGGTAGCAAAATAAGATTGGCCGCAGATGAAATGATGCGCCTATCTACGAGCTATCTGGGCCCGTTGGAACGCTCGGTCGGGACCAAGGGTCTACCTACCTTGTAACGGTTGCATAAATGCGGTACGTCCGTATGCCAGGAGTATAAACCACATAAAGCTGTTTGTAATACTTTATATCACGCGTATCTCACGTGCTTTGTCAGCTTGTAGCATGCATGTGATGAACACGCACGACATACGTAAGTGTTGTGCGTGGAACCCATGGATGATGACTAATGATGACTGACCTGCCCCAGTATCCTGGCGACTGGGTAATCGCGATATTGTCGGAGCATATGAACTCGATTGAGTTGGCGGCCGTGTCTACGTTTGGAATAAAATGGGTGGGCCATAACGTATGGTGATGAGATACATACATATATTTGATGATACGTACAGCCCGTGTATGTTTTATCGGCTTGACAGCAGCCAGCACGCGAGGACAAACTAGACAAACCTGACACCGTATATGAAGACCATGACACAACCTTGCAAGGGCCATTACCGTCACTTTCAGCTAACACTGGTTGCCATGCCAGTTTTACTATTTCTACTTATTTCACGAGCAGGTGAGTGCACGAGCGGCGGCCGGCGCGCGCGGCCCTACTTGTTCGTCCCACGCACCGTCCCCACTGCTGCCCTGGTTAGATTCCAGCCTCAGGCGAGCACCAATGATGTAGGCCCCCGACGCGCACGAGCTGGGGCCCGCAGTCCAATTGCCCCACAGCCCGTCAGTGATGCTGATAACGCTGGTCCCGCTAGTGCCCACTGTGCAGGTCATCCTGCAGGCGCGTGTGTACATGCATGCATGATACGGACTAAAGACATGCTCACAGAACAGGATGCTCGCTCAGCCTTTGCATGCATACATGTATGGCCAGGCGAGTGCACAAACGCTTTAGATTACAGAGCGACCGATGGGGCAGGCGTCGCAGGTAGTGACTGTTGTTTGAATATATACACAAACTGCGCGCCTGCACAGATATAACTATGCATCCCTTCACTCGAAACTCATCAGTAGTAAACTCAGTGCGTGTTATGTTTGCGGCTTTTTTACAGGTGCTAGCAAGCAAGCACCAACCTCAGTCCGTTGAGCGCGGTGTCGTCAGCCTTCGAGTCACCAGGAGCCTCAATGCGAAGTTGGAATCCAGTCATCTTCCGACCCATCGGGGCACCATCAGGCGTCCTGTAGCTCTTGCAGTACTGGACGGGCTGCACGCAGGAAGGAAGGTAGGTTGGCACGCGTCGCACGGGTAGCTAGGTTGGCACGCGTCGCATTGGTAGGTTGGCACGCGTCGCATTGGGACGTTGGCACGCGTCGCATTGGTAGGTTGGCCCGCGTCGCATTGACACGCGTCGCAAGGTAAGTTCAGTCGGTATATACGGGATATCGATCTACGCGTACACACATATAGTACATACGTATACGTATACGCGTGTCCAGTAAGGAAATGAATTCAAACCTACATAGCACAGCTACCGAAGCATCTATCCATCCATCGTATTCACGTACCAGCCAGTCTCCGTACCAGCCGTCGCTGACGGTGACGATGGCAACCTGGTTGGCGACCTGCGCAACTGTACGTCGCAGCTTGAAGACCTGGTTCTCCAGATCGGTGCAGGGAGCCTGCCTAATAGCCGCTCCGTTGGCAGTACCCCAGCCAGCGACCTCCATGCACATCTGGGAGTTGACGTTAACGAAGGCGAAACCGCCATCTCGCGGGACAGGGACAAACCTCTGCGCGCCAGAGCCGTTGCACCACCCGGTCTGAATCGTAGCGCCGGCGCTGACAGACGCCCCGGCAACATCCAGACACAGCCCTGCCGGTGTTCGTATCTCAACGAATTGAGTATATTTACCCAATTTGTAGCTAACGTTGTTGTAAATTAAGACGCTGAAGCGCTGGGACGGGGTCTGGTTGCAGTCGTACAGCTGCGGGCTCACACCCGCGCTCATGTCTGCATTCGGCAAATCCACGCACTTGGACAAATTCTCGACGTGAGCTGGGTGCATATCGAAGTACACATTCTTAACCATAATGGGGTTTTGCTCGATGATCCTTCCAATCAGCCACACGTCAGGGAAATCCGACATGACGAGGCCGGCGCGGCGTGGGTACGAGGACCAGCCTGACCACTCAAAGGTGAGCATGTTAACACCCTTGTAATAGGAAGTACCAACCAGTCCGGGGAAGAATCCCGGCGTAGAGCATGCGTCACTGAAAGGACAAGCGCACAGCTTGGCAGGAGCACATGTGCCACTAGAAAACTTGCCACTTGCAAAGAAGTAAGGGCTGCCACCGCCCGAGGCTGACAAGTAGTTCATGTAGATCGTATTGTGTTTGTTGGCGCTGTAGTTCACAGAAGCGGCGACGAGCTGGTCCCTAACCTGCCCCCACTTCCAGCCCAGTTGGCAATTGGTGCTTGCTGTATACTCATCCTGGATATTGAGCGTATCATAGTTGATGCCGTGCAGCTGACGATGAGATAGGTCGGGCATGTCGTCAAGGACGACCAACTTGCCCCGCACGTCACGAAGCATAGGGTTGGTATTTTGAGGGTCGTACGTCCAGAACATGTTGCGATACTGCGGGTCATTGTAGTACTTTAGGAAGATCTGATCAAAGGTCATGATGGCGTCATCGGAGGCATGGTACTCCTCCTTTACACGCATGAGGATGGTCTCAGAGGGGTTGGAGGCCAGGAAAGCCTTTACGGTGTCTAGAACGGTAGTGAAGGTTGCGTGTTGGTAGACCATCCCATGGAAAATGGTGAAGAAGCCGACGGAATGCCGGCAGCGGATGTCCAGAACTCGGATGCCGCTGTTCAGTTGGTTCATGAGGCTCATAGACTGCGGAAGTCGGCGGTATGGGCAGCAGCAGACATGTAATACTTGTGTGATCCTTACATACCTCGCCGGGTCTGATACTGACCGCGCGGGGCAGCTACCCTTGCCCATCGGGGTGACCACCGAAGCACCCCGCCGTGTATGTAGGATTAATTATGCTGCCCCTGCCTCGCACGATAGGCGGCCACATGCAATGTGGTCGTCGCATGTAACATAATTCACTTTCGGCTGTTAATCTCAATTGTTATTATTATAATTGTCATTATAATTGTCCGGTGCGCCATGGTGGCGCAATTTCGTTTATGCAGTGTATGGTGAGGAAGCTTTCGGCTGTCACGGATGACCCGCGGGTCCGCTTTAACATTCTTATTAACATTATTATATATAATGATAAACATGATAGTAATGTATTATATAATACTATATATAATCAATATGATGATATTAATATAATAATTTATATCATTTATTTGTATATTTATTATTATTACTATTGGCATTATTACGTTTGCCCATAGTGGAGACCTTTGAAGTACTCATCTACGCCCGCCATGTGAATCACCAACGAGGCGCTACAATAAGTATAATCTTATAGGCGGTTCGTCAGAGGCCAGATTTGGAGAATTGTGCTCAAAACAGGTAGTGCAAGCCTTGCGGCGCAATCCAACCACTGTAACACGGCGCGCGGATGAACGGACATCTTAAGCAATTTGTACTTCGGGACCTTACTGCACTACATGCGTTCATTTCCAGCATGTTGTGCTGGAAGTTTTGCTTTATCAGAGAACGCGAGCTGACGTAGGTGCGCCAATGTGAAGTATGTGAAGATTATGCATATATACGTACCTGGCAGAGTGTTATAGGACCACCTGCACTGTAAGCCATGGAGTCATGTGTCCCAGGAAGTGACAACTGGCTTACGGGCGTGTCGTCCAAAAGATATCGCATCCATCGGGTCCCGAGGGAGGGCGACTTAACGCCGGGATCGTGGGAGTAGCCCTTGACGCAGTCTTGATGGATGGGCCGGAATGAAGGCAGGCGGCATCGGACAGGCGGGCAAGCCACGCAAACCGGCGTTAGCAGACGGGCGTTAGCCCGGTTTTGTGCGGGGGTGCACAGGGGCAATGTGCATGTGTGTATGTAGTGGTTGTTGAAGGATTAAAGGCTTATGGAATGTGAATGTATGTAGTTGCCCTTCACCTGTCAGGCAAGTAGTGGGTCGTACACCTACGTACGTAGAGGTGCACATTCACACCGATAACATTATAGCATAGGAACGCTTACTTACGCAATTATCCATACATTTGCCATGACATGTTTCGCCTTGGGCGAGCGGGCATGCACGGCCGTCGCATGGATCACTCCAGGGTTTGTATGTCTAACACACGACCCAGCGAAGTAAATAAAGAAACTAGGAGTCAGAACAACTTGAAGTATGTTATTCCACGCTTTCAAGATACAATTTGTGTTACTTACACGACAACGGCGAGATAAGAGCCTTTCGGCCAAGCGATTGCGCAAGTATGTGTTACGAAAGTCAACATAACAGTACCTAGCGAGACAAGTTCACCAGATATATGACTTGCATGTTGATATATAATCGTTCGTATTGTTATTGATTAGGTTTCCTTGTCTTGTCCCGACAATGTCCCGATAATGTCCGGCCCTGAGCATGGTCCCCACAAGGGACGGACTTGATGTTATCATAGCTTAATGTAGTGGTAGATTATATGTTATGCGTCTTGGTGGCTTTCTACTGACAATGTTTGTCATTTTTGCAGTTGATACACAAACAAACGCCTAGAACACCCAACCAGCACGCAGTTCCCTTACTAGCACATACCTGCCATAGTAAAACCACTCCGATTGTAGATAATTATATGGACAAATATTAGCGCAGCCAAATGTGGAACGAGTACCGCTCGATGGGAAGGCATGGTCGCGGATATGCAACGCTCTATGACTACTATGGCCGCCGTTTCAATATATACGGCACGGCTGTATGATATCAGCGAGCACAAGCGCGCATGTCAGGGTTATCGCTGTCCTCTGTTGTGAACTGAACGTATCTTACTGACGGAACCGCATTGCTGTCATAATGCTGTAGACGAACTGCTGTCGTACTTGACGTAATAATGATTCGAATGATTCGAATGAGTTATGTTGCTGGCAAAAAGGGCGAGCACGCAGTCAAACAGCGGACGCACGCCAGTCGGTTTCCGACAATGCCACTTTTCATTTACTTTGCTTTTTGAAACATAATTGAATCGAAAACTGACGTAGACGGGGCGGAGGACGAGGAGTGCGTAAGGGTTTACGTACGCGATTACCAAATTATTCCAATCGCCGGGTGTCTTACGGTTCGTTCCAGTAATTGACGTCAAAGACAGCGTCCAAGGTGGTATTGTAAGTCGCATACGTGAACACTTATTTATCTATCTTGTGGTGCAAGCCGGTTTTAAACAGCTTTTAAGTTGCAAGCGGGTTTTGGGCAGAGCACACCGGAATGTGCCGGGAAAATATTGTTAAAGACGTGGGCAGTGGTCGATAAAGAATAAGCTCCTGGTAAGTAACGGCTTTGTGTGATTGTGCGATTAATAATACGGATGTGTGAACATTCACATTTCGTTACGACAAATCTCACAACACGCACGCACGTGATAGCTTTGTAATGATACGAGTGTGCTTATAGATAGGTCAGGTCGCAATGCTCAATTGTAAAAACTTCAAAGATTTATTTACAAGAATAGGTGTTTCTGCGTAACACCTTTCTGGGAAGTTGTTGGCACGCCATTACTCTATTTCATGCTAGGGCGGGCCGGGCGGGCGAATGTCAGTAGTGGACCTATGCATGCTTACGAAAATAATGAATGAAATAATGAACGCAAAATTTGTTACGTTTCTGATTCAAGTAAGTAAGGACGGACTTGTCCAGTGCGTCATCGCACAGCGGAGTAATAATGTAATGACTACTGGGAGGACGACGCATATATAACACGGTAGCTTATTGCAAATGCCAAGAAGAAGAGGAGCTGAAACGAACGAGCGAGCCAATGCCCTTGAATCGATCGTTTTCAAGTAAGGCGGGCGGGAGGCGAATGGAGCAAATCCGATGGCCTGTCGTACTTGTCAAAAGCAAGACATTCAGCAATGTGGACGACTATATAATGCTCAACGTGCGTAGTAAGGGGCATTGGATATATCACACAGCCATACTCTATCTAGCTAGGATCCCTAGCAATCGTTTGCTGATATTTCGTTGTTTTCCACAGCAGTTCAGCATTGTTTCGGAAGATCGTAAATGTGTTAAAGTTGTGCACGTCAGGCTGATTCGCTGCGCTGGAAAAGAAACAGGAACCCGAAACATGGCTTACCGCCTGAATGCTTTGGCAGTCTTGCTGGCGGCGGCGTCCGTCACCCTGCAGTTGGCGACATGCAGTTCCAATGGACAGCCTTACTACATTTTGCCGGCTGGTTGCCCAACACAAGGTTAGTTAGAAACCGCTTAAAAGCATTGAACTTGCACCATGCTAAGCGTTGCAAGTAGACTGCACCCGTGGTGCGTGAACTTGACTATAATGTCATTGTGGCGAACTTTGAACGACGTCGACGAATAAGTAAAACATATATCTCTCAAAATGTATCTTGAATTGATGAATAAAATCAAACTTACTCATTTTTTAACCATGGCCTGAATGAATCCCGGCAACGCGCAGGATACCTCTCGGTGACGCCATGCGGCTCTGCCGCAACACTATCCGTCGTTGGAAGTGTGTTGACTGCATCACAAGCTTTTTCACAATGGTTAATAGTGAACTCCGGGGCTCAACATGACGACCCTATGGCGCCTGTGCTGATTTCCTCGGTACGTGCCCATGCGTGACTCAACCTACGTGGATTGTATGTAAGCACGCATGCAGCAGCACGCAGGTAGCTATATATCTAGGGCTCGTAGGGCGGCGCGGCGGATGGCCTAGCTATGGGATGGGGTGCGAGCTGTGGGCTGCGTGTTTGGTCAGGGTTCGCACGAGTATCGAATGTCATATCGATCCGTGCGCCGCATGCATACATACCGTATTAATGATCACGCATGGGTATTGCCCGCTCCGGGACTACTTATCCAGGCATGTATGTATGTAATAAATGACCATACACAGACGAACGGTCGATAAATAGTTGCGTCGGTGTCACGGCTATCACGGGATGATCTATCTACCGATCACGAGCAAGGGATGTATGGATGGATGGATAACCTATCGACGTGTGTGACGGCGGTGGCCGTGCGAGCGAAAGCAATGCGTGGTGGGGACCGACGGGCCAACAAAGACACCATGCACGCGTAACACCCGAGGGTGTGTGTGCGGAGCGTAGGGTCGTAGCTAGGGAGACCTACTGTAAGTGAGTAAACACGGATTACACGGATGTGATTGGCGTAGTGTGGTAATAATGTCCCACAACCACTACGTGTCTAGTGATGGCTCGTGCGTGTCCGACCCGTGCGAACGTTGATGCACCTGCGTGAGGCCTCGCGTCACCCAGTGCCGTGCCATGATCGGCATCGTGCGCAACATAAGATTCACAACCTCTCATGTGTGGCATCCCACGCACGGGCGTGATCAACCAATACGCATTGTCAAATAAACGAGATCTCATTACACCTTCCAGCAAAACGAAGATACTTAGGTTGGGGCCCGACCAGTCTTAAACCGTCTTGGCGTGCACGCCTGCCGTTCGCTTAGTTCGCTCGCCTTTTCGATTATATATTTCGATTTGTCTGATGGGCAGGTTGGTCGCTCGACCTTCGGTGGTAACGTGCTCGCTGCTAATCGTCGATGCTCCTCAAGCTACGTCGGCATCACGAACAACACGGGCCTGGTTAAATGGAGGCTCATCCGCACAAACGCTGAAAACGTCTACCAGATAAAGGTTGAGGTACGTAGGTGTTGAGTGGAGTGCGTAGCGAATCAATGATGCTGTTACGCACTGAATCCCTTGCGTGCGTGCGTGGATAAAGGGGCCACTCGATGATGAGCCTGCCTTTTCGTTTCTCCGCTGCGTGAGTGTCATATGAACTGCTCGCTGCGATGGTGATAACATTGCGATTGCGCTGAGTCTCTGGGCATGCGGTACTCTTTCACGAGCCGCGTTTGCTTATTGACAATAAATAGCATGTACACTAACTCTTTACTTCATGGAAATGAACAATCTGAAAATATCATGTTTGGGTGAATAGCAGCCTGCTTAATAACTTGCCCCTGGCCATTAATTAGCGAGTTAATTGGTCCGGACCCGTTTAGATGGTATTATTGATTTTATATTTTGCTTTATTAGTATATTTTATTATATATATTTGTTTTATTACATACATATCATTCTTTATTTTTGTATTGTAGTTGTCATAATAGTAATGTTGGGATAAGTGTTCCTATTAGTAGTATAATGTTACGTTGATTGTGCAACCGTGCCGGTGTGCATGACACGCAGGGCCGCAGTAACTGTTCCAACGAGTACCTGAGCGCTTCGTGCCGCAGCAGAAGTGCAGGCGTCCAGCTCTTCACTCGCTACGGCAGTGAGGCGACGCTCGTCACAAACTGGGTTCTCAAGCCGGTGAACGGGTACGTACGTGTGTGCGTACGTGCGTGACTGTCTGATAAATACACCTAAGAGAACTGATTCTCTACGTGTACGTCGTCTGCATCCATCCATATCTCATTTGTACGCTTATTACTGCTGCATTGCAAAAGGCTGGCGCGCGTCGTCGAACGGTTTAAGGTTTACTACGGAAGTGTACGCCGACTGGTTTGTATTGGGGGTGGATGGCCGGGGAACTGAACGGTTGATGGTTTGACGGGAGTGGCTCTTACCTAGTATATACAGTTTAACTGCATTCCGTCCATCACACATATGTGCGCCCTACCTCCCAGCTACTCTGTGCTCCATTATTATTACTTGTATATCGTACGCACCCTCGTGCGTGCAGGCCTCTGCCCGAGCCACCAACCTGCCCAACGCCGGTTTCTACCACGACCAATATTAGGAAGGAATACTTATTCGTTCAGACTGCTAACAGTGCGACTCTGAGGCCCTTACCTGGGTTTAGTACTGGAGAGGCATCTACACTGCAGCCGAAGTCTATGGCATTTGTGCTGGAGCTTGGGTTCCCCTCAACGACGACCACTTGGTTCACGGACCGCCCCTACCGGCAGGCTGGGCATACTTCAACCGACTCGTTCGTTCAGGTCTGCAGAAAAATGTTTGATAGATGCCGGTAATGCCGGCGCATGTAAATAGCTAAAAACAGGAAGGGCCGGAATAGCTAACACCTCGAGTACATACTGATTGCTATTAGGAATATTTTTTGATATGGCGTTGACTATAGTATGACACTTATGTAGCTTGGACGAGTCACTACAGTGGGCCTAGGCAGGGTAATCAACGCCGGCACGTTACCTCACCACACACGCACGCACGAGATGTCTGTACATACGATGTATTTGTTTCTGTTCATGCTCTTCAAATTAGGTACCAAGGCTCTTCGATCTAATGCTGTTCTGGCATTTTGGGCATTGCGGCGAGTGTTTCGGTTTTGTTTCCAAATGAAGCCTCGCCGTACTCGCCGCTGCCTTCGATCGTCCGTCCGTCCCTGGACGACAAACTTCCTTACAGCAATTCAACGCGGCGTTTGGAGCTGACGCTCCCAACGCCGCCGTCGTCGGTGCCCTGCCCAACGGGACGACTGCTGTCATCATGGTCGAGCTGTGCTGTCCCCGATGGGTCAACTCGACCACGCTGGAGTACGGCGTTGCGCTTCTGATGAATCCGCAGAGTGACCTGCACTCTGGTTACTACGGCACACATTCAGTCATCACAAGTGCAGCACCGTCGGTCACACTCACTCAAGCGTCCTTGTTCGTGGATGATGCTGCAGGTAGGCAGGTTTATGTTCATGATTTACGGAAATGTGATTCATTCTGGGACTACTGGGACTCATTAGAGAAGTGTCTAGTAATGCATATCGATGTCCGCTACCTAGCGGGGTCATAATTGTCAATCTTTATGCGTGTCGTCCTCCGCAGCTACTAAATACCTACGAGCGAGGGGTGGTGCCAGTATGAATTATTCAGACTCCCCGCCGGTGGTGGCGTATAGGCTCAGCGAGCCTCACCGCCCCTGCCCCCTAGGTTTTGGCCAGCGTATTTTTATAACATATATTATTTTAAAATAATAATGATATTTTATACGTTGATTTTTATTATTTTATATTTGTTGTTGATATTATTGACTAACTACATTTGCTCGCCAACTTGTGTTCTCGCTGCTCCGCCGCCGCTAGAGAGTGCGTCAAAAGCAGTGGAGGATGTAATTGTGGGTGGCGGTGTGTCACCCGAGAAGCAAGTGGCCGTGGTGAGTCTACCTGGCTCAGACATTCTTGCGTTGTTTCATATTCATAGTGTCATTACTGCATTCTAGTGTTTTGGTAGTTTTGGGGCATGGCACAGCACCTTTATGGACGCGCGCGAAATAAAGGAGCGAGGGTGTTAGGGGGATACGTATCTGCAATTCATTTCAATTTATCGATTGGCGTTCACCCCCCGCCACTGCTGTATACCAAATATTGTAAACAGTAGAACGCACGTACTCCCGTACAGATTGACGTATTACTGCGTGCACTCCGCCTATGCATGCGTGGTAACTTGCGTGCGTGCTTCGTCCAAAACCGCACGTAGGTGGCGGAGACAGCGGTGAAGGGAGCAAAAGTGGCTGAGGAATTCAGTCCGATTGGAATGCTGTGCTCTGTGGTTGGGGGCCTAAGTGAATGGAAATTTGAACACACGGTACGTACACAAACAACTAATTCGGGAACGAGCGGATAGACTGTGCTCCGAACAATTGTATGGCTGGTGCGTGGAACAACAGGTTCCTGCGTTTTTATGCACGGGGAAGGGTATGTATGAACCGTATGAAGCGCATGAAGCGGGTAGATAGGCGAAAGAAGACATGCCCACATTATTACACACATGGCCGCGAACACGCACGATGATCAGGTAGTTCTTGTTTGGTATATTAATCGAATTGTTTATATTGCGCAGATATTTTTATTATCGTAATTTTTAGTTGCAGGGATGGTGGGGCTCGCTGAGCCCTGCGCTGCTGCTACCAGGGATGGTAGTGTCGGGATATTTGTTCATGCTGAGCGCGCGGAACGAAGTCAGCAAGCGGGTAGTGGTCACACACATGCAGTCACGGTCTGAAAGGGTTGGAATACACATTATTCCGCTTGTTTCGGCAGCCACAATCTGTTGGGTTCCTAAATCTTCTGACCGTCCCCACGCACAACTAATGAACGCATGTACTCCCCACGCAGGTTGAAGCAGATCTGAAGAAAATCATGAACTTGCTGACGAACGGACTGGCCACGCTAGAGGATATGAGCAACTTAAATACAAGGATAGTAAGTAACCTTAGTCACTGCAGAGCTGGCAATCAAGGGACCTGGTGTAGGGCAGCAGATGGGCACGGGCACTGTACGAAATGCTCGGGAGCTGGCAAAGGCTTCTCGAGAAGCTGAGCTACTGCTTGGCACTGCTGTACCTGGGTTACAGGGTCGTCCAGTCTACGACGCCTACATCAGTTCGTTACGTGGGGCAGCGAACCTCTACGTACCCCCCTCTCGCGCCCGCCGCCGGCCCTGTGTACAAAACTTACTTGCTTGTGTATTTACGCAGACCACTGCCCAGGACCAGTTGATTAGAGCTTCTACGGCGCAACGCCAGTTGTCGACAATACTTTCAGATGAGACCATGGGCACGACCGGTATTGGGGACTACACCCCATGCCCCGCACCGGGTAATGACCTGACCAAGTGGGCCAACGACTATGTGAAGAACTCAGGTGCGTGCATTCACATTCGTACATATTTAAGACATTTATTGTATTGATTGCTCCTATCTGTGTGCACAGAAAGCGAACACAAATCGTATTTTGTTGCCCACTGATCGCGCGTTTTTTGTTTTACACGCGACAGATTCAATTAATTACGACGGCAGTATGACATCGATCTTGCAAGCTCTAACGGCCAGCCTGCCATCCTTCAACACGACCGACACCGCGGGTATCGCTCCACCGGCACAGGGCTTTATCGGTGTCGTGGATTACCTCTACGAAATTTTCTTCGTGAGTTGCCAGGGAATTACTACACACACATATATATAATGCGTAGTTGCTGTTTGTGATCTCTAGTGATCTCTGTACGCAGCGAAGGATTTACTGTCCATTTTATGTAATGGGGGAAAGCATCCACGCAGGAGGATTGCTCATACGTACAGAGCTAACAGAGCAAGGCTTAGTATCATGCATTCCTCTCGGTGCGGGCTGTGCGGGCATGTGTGCCATACAGAACTGCAACGAAGCGGTTTGCGATGCGTCGATGGATCCGCCAGTGGCGTCGCAAAGTCCACACTACACCGTCATGACCACGTTGAACGGCTTCATTACAACTGCTAACCAGGCAAGTACTTGTCCGGGTGTACAATATTACCTGATGCACTGCCTGCCGCGCGCGCGCGCTCGGAATTCATGCTGCTACGGGTAGATGCGTGAGCTGGGGTTTCATATGTATCGAGTTCGCTGCTTGCTCGGCTTCTCCTCGCACACAGGCCGTTCAACTCTGCAACGACTTGATTATCACGAACCCGCCGGAGAACTGCAGCTATCAGTATGCTGGCGAAGTTGACTACTGCACTGCTGACAAGGACCAGAACGGATTGGGCGGTGACGACCTCCTTGATGTGAGTGCTGTGCTGAAACAAAACGGCGTACGTACACGCGTGTACGGCGTACGCCGCCATTTACATATATATGCTTATAGAAAATATGTCGATATATTACATATATGCGAACGTAGATGAATCGAAATATAGTTTACTGTAAGCACACATGTTATACATAATATATCTAGTGTATTTCTTCCGATTGTACAAATTGTATATAAACACACACATAAAGCCGTGAGCAAGGTGAATACGATCTTCCGCCATGTATATTTGCAAACTATTTTACCTAGTTGGCGTTCGCTCTGCGTGCGTTGTTGCTTGCCTTCTATGCCGTGTCGTACGACTGACGTCCAGCGTTGCATCCTATCTGACGTGCGCAGAAACTGTATAATGGCATCCGGGCGATCGCCTTTCCGGGAAAAAACGTGCCCTGGCATTACATGTTGTGGAGGTGAGAGTGAGAGAAAATATTTTTACATAAGCGCACGTTCCACCTGAATAACGCGCAGGGGGGGCTATTGATTCGTAAATGGCCGCGCCGGGCCCAGCGTCGGAGGATTTGTGTGGGGCGCACAATGCCGCTTGCTGCTGGGCCCTGGGCAAGTGTTATGCGATCTCACGCAGTGTTCGTGAGAACATTTTAGCTCGGTTTTCAGTGTTTTCAGAAACAAAAATACATACATGGATACATACATACATACATACATATGATATGTATGAACATAAATCATACTTAAATTTTAGTAAATTGAAAAAAATATTCTGATGACGGTGCTCGCGAACAGGCGCATGCGTGGCGTACTACGTGTAGCGTGTAGTACACAGCAAACATCAGCAGACATGTCCCCTCCCCCATCTTCAATCTGCGTGCATGGTAAATGTATACAGGGACTACAGCATGAGCTCATCGACTTGGTTCTACCCAGCCAACGATGGACTTGTGAATGATCACAATGATCCATTTTATTATGGATGGTCTGAGTATCAGAAGCAGGGGTACGGGTATGCGACAGAAATGTTTATCAATGACCAAAACATTTATTCTACGTTACCCCCGCTGTGGGTCAACAAGGATAAGCCTGTTACACTGCCGGAGGGACAGATCCTTACGGGTCTGAGCTTCATCCCCACCAGATGCCCGTGGTGCGGTTACCGACTTGGCAACAACTACGGCAACGGCAACATCCTCAATGTGGGCATCACGTCGTGCACCCTTTCCGTCGACCAAACAAATGGTGAGCAAGAATGGTCAGCCGTGTGATCGTCCTTCACCCATGCATTTAAGTAATATCAGTGTGCAGTACGTGCAGTACTTTAGTACCAAGTAATAATTCCAAAATTGATAATCATGTATACCATTCGCCGAAGGGCGGAGCTCTATGGAATAAGCATGCGGACGTTTATCGTTGTATATTGTTCGTTGTATGCGTCAACAAAAGCGCGACAGAGATTGACATCGTTGCACATCTTCATCTACATATTTGCTTACGCTTGCAGGTGGCTGGGCCTTCACTAACTGCAACTACAACTGGAATGCCGCGAGTGTCGACCAGTCTCTGCCCCAGCGATCACAGCCACCTAACAACGTCGTGTCCGGACTCCCGAACACCTGTGTACCCGTCCCTGACTACAACTTTGCACAGTCCAGCGGCACTGCCTACATCCCCTACCAGCCGAACGCGGATGAGGTCTGCGCTGTGAACCCGCAGTACATTGACTTGAAGCCGGTCATGATGCGAACAAACTACATCACCGTGGGGGCCGGGCTCACGATGTGGATGTGCGGCAACTACCCCTCGGCGACGGCGGACAATCTGTATGGGCCAAACGCAGTCCTCGGTATACAGTTGGTGGGCCGCAGGCTCATCATTGACGAAACTACGGGAGCCGCTTCTTACGGCGACACGATATATGTTGATAACAGGGGTCAATGTGGGACCAACATCCTCCTTGCGAAGGACGCAACCAAGAATAACGAGCTGAGCACTCCAGGAGACTACTACCCTCCCATCATCGACAAAATGGACAGCTATGATGCGTTCCAGGTACGTCGGTTATTGATGTAAAGATTCAAAGCACTCTGAAACATAACACTTATATTGAGAGCTCGCATTCTTTTGGGTGTTCCTGGCCGCATTTTTGCGTGATGCGGATTCTAACTTGTTATTATTATATTATATAATATTATATAATATTATATAATATAATATTATATAATATAATATAATATTATATTATATAATATAATATTATATAATATAATATAATATTATATTATATTATATTATATTATATTATATTATATTATATTATATTATATTATATTATATTATAGTATATTATAGTATATTATATTATATTATAGTATATTATAGTATATGATATGATATGATATGATAAAATAAGATAAGATATGATATGATATGATATGATATTCATCATAGTCATCGTCATTATTATGCAGTACTATTGTTATCTTCATATAATCAAAATATAATAACCAGATAGCTAACGCATGTAGGTATCCATGAATAATTTGCAATGCTGGCTGCCGTTGATGCGTCATCATCCGACATGCGGACAGGTGTATGTCCTTGACAAGTCAGGTCAAGAGACGACGTTTCACACTTCTGCATTTTGGGCTGCGGACGCTCCTATGACAAATCCCACACCATCATTCATTCAGGTCGGTCCGTCTCTCGGTGACTCTGTTCCTAATAACACGCATGATACAAGTACGCCGTTTATTCCTCTCGATGTGGGTGATTCTAATGGTTCAGTGGAAGCTGACCTACTGTGACTGCTCGTCATCGAACATCGACAACCGCTTGTTTTAGGGCAATATATTTCCTTTTTTCGGAATAAATCAGGGATTGGGGTGCCAGAAAAAGGAATACGATTGGGACCGGGGCGTACATATTTATTCCTTGGGCTAAAAAATAAGGCGCTTCCTGATGGGCTCTGTACGACATGAAGCGTGACTAGCTTGCGGGCTGCGCACGTTTGCGTGCCGCACAGGTATACAGCATGCCGCACAGGACGATCACGTGCATTATTTGACCCGAATTCCACGAGTTGGGCATGTGACATCATTATTCAGGGCGAAACGCACGCATGATTTCATTATGTATTACATGCATACAGCGGATATTACCCAGCAGTGGCGGCAAGCAGAAGTCCGATCACACAAACAAACAACGGTAACGGATCCACCTTGTACATACCTACAGTAGCAATTGTCACAGACGAAAGTCTCATCTATCTCAGCATGATCACATCTAAACGTTTGTAACTGCTGCGTGCGCTGCGTGATAAGCAGCCGTTCATATCTATGTTACATGCATAAATTGGGACGTAAGGCTAATTATTCTTGCTGAACGGAATTGCCTGTATGGATGCATATGCTGCTGTCATGGCTGCGCATAGCATGCTATCGTACGCAGTCGCTGCCTTATTACTTGGATCTATCGCATCTGATTGCGGATTGCTTATGCCCTTCCTGCGGACTAGGTGACAACCGGAAACGTTATCCATTTCCGCGGTGCATGCCTGCTTGATTGGTCGCTGCAGGGTGCGTCCTTCTGGCTCAAGAAGGACAGACTTGCCATTGGCCTCATTACTGGAGCCAACCCGTTCTACGACACTGAGAACTCCGGCGTCTTGGAGGACGTGTTTTTTGAAATGAGCCCCACCCACATACCGAATCTGCCAAAGTGTGTGGACATCACTTGGGGCAACATGCAGCCGGGCACGCCGCTTCAACAGTGGGATTGCAACCAGACTCCGTCCCAGCGCTTCTATGTCGTGGACTACAGTAACGGAAGCCACGTGTTGGGCAAATATTCACAATTTGTGAACATCAAGACAATGACAGGCCTCTGCTTTGGTGTGGCTGGAGCGTCCACGAGCGTCGGCGCCCAAATCGAAACCCAGCAGTGCGATGGCAGCGACGCACAGCGGTTTGTGCCGGTCCAGCAAACTGGAGGTCTTCAATTCGTCAACCTCAACTCAGGATTGTGCTTTGAAGTTGCTAGCTGGCTCTGGTCAAATCAGGCAGCTATTCAGTCAGTAAACTGCAATCCGCAGGCAGCAAACCAAATCTTCAAGCTGCGGCGCACTGATGCGCAGCTCGCCAATCAGGTTGCCGTCGTCGATGTCAGCGACGGCCTTTGGGGAGATTGGCTGGTGCGTACGTAGGGCGGGTATGTATTGAGACTAAAGGGTGTACATCTTGGGGGAGAGATCATTGCTAAGAGCGGCAGATTTCGCGACTCGCTGGGGGGTTGCTGCAGCAAAACACCTGGATGACGAAATAAAATGTCTGCTGTAAGTGCTATTCCGAAAGCAAGCAAGGAAGCATGAAGCGATGCGGAGTCAACAAGCAGAGGGCTGGCAGAGTAATAAGGGACGATTGATGAGTAATTGCCAAGCCAACGTTTGTTGGCTGGCCAACCAAGGTGCACGCTTATGGATGAATGTCTTGGCTTCTATGCGTACATTACCTACCATATAGATAGTGCACCGATAAAAAGATGAATATGCATCTTGTTGGTTGTGATAGCTACGTATAGCGGTATAGGAACGCATTGCCTACCTGCGCTGAAGGTCGTGTGTGCGGCGTGCGTGCTCACTTGCGCTGATAAGTTTCATCTACGACTGTTGCAGAGCACCAAGTACTGCCAGACCGGCAGGCCGTCCGACGGCGCCAAGATCGGTGAGCCGATGAGCGGATTCCAGCTGCGCATGGAGGCGTCCTGTGGCAGCAAATGCGATGACACCGCCCTCAATGGCCTGAGGTATGTACGTACAAACGAATGATGAATATGCATTCCAAGATATTATAAACACCAGATAATACATACGGCAATTGTTGACGATTATATATGGAAGTAGTTGAGCCCGCTGCGCGCGGCTAGCGTATGCGCGCCGCGCATATACCAAGGCCATGTCCACAAGTCAACAGGAACGAATATATATATGCCCCCCGTCGCGTCTGTGCATGCACGCGTTTCCTTCCGTCGCTTAACCGATGTCGTTAGATTTATACTTGCTTGTCATTTGCCTGCCACGCACCGCCGGGTCGCCGTCGGCTGCGTGGTGTACGTGGTGTCCAACCTACCGCGCACGCAGGATGACCTGCTCTGCGGACGGCTCCACTATCAGCGTGACGGATGGCATTTGGGGTGACTGGACTTCCGGCCCATCGAGCTGCAATCCGGGAGCCTACATCATCGGTGCGCGAATGAGAGTGGAGAAGGATCAGGGCGGCGATGATGGTAAGTACATACCATCAGTCATATATTCACTCGTACACTCATCAATCGTAAACACCTATCAGATGGGCGGCGGCCTTGCTTCATTCTGTCCTCTGCACTGCCTACCTGCCTGTGGTCGCTTCGACCTAACAGGTACGCGTCTAACAGATGTGACTTCATTCCGCGCGTTCACTGGATGTACATGTGTTGATATTCCGTCACTCATCACTACTCACAACGCATATTAATGGACACGTATGTACTTCTAGCTAGCGAAGCCATCCGTTTGGTTTAATCGTGGACAGGCCCTAAAAATGGATGGGCAACATCCGCGCTCGGTCCGCCGATGCAAAACAGTATTTAATCGAAACCAGTATTTAGAACATATCGAGTCTGGGCAAGTTCATGACCCGATGTGTATTTATTCGCGGCGTTGAGGTTAGAGGTGTCTTCCCGCCTTGTCGGTGGGGCCTGCTGGGGCTTGCCGTGGTATACACTATATACACCGTTGATCCCTTTATTTGAGGTCTGCTGTAACGTTCATTCATTCAAAGCGAAAATGCAACCTTCCGCACGGCCTACGTGTGGCTGTATGTATATAGCGGTTGTTTGCTTCATGCGTTTTTGGCCAGTAGCTCATCACCCTCTATCAATCTGTATATCTATCCTTCGCTGTTATGCGTGCGTGCGTGCAGGGGGTCTAGGGTAACACTCATATGATTTTTCTTCAATCGTATACAGCATTTTGTACTATCTGTGTGTATCAGTGTGTATCAATTAATATTTACCTAGCAAACATGGGTCCGTTAGTTCATTCCCATCGATATCTAAACTATCTAAACCATATACGCGTTCGAGTCCTGCCTACTAAGTGTGGACAAACACGCATGCATATATCCTGGACGGAACATAAGTGATGCACGTTCACGGAGCAATCGCCCCGTCACATATGCCCAACGTACGCCTGCCTGCGTGCCTTGCTCCAAAATGCAGACACCGCGGCCAACTCCATCGAGTTCATGTGCAGCAACAACGCCGCCATCACCCAGTCAGATGGATTCTGGGGCGAGTGAGTACCAGAACGCCCTAGTTACGTACCCTGCTGCAAATGCTCGCTCGCTGAAACCAATAATTATCAATCGTTACCACACAAAACCATACTAAAATAATAACTTGCAGCAGGAAAACCGATTTGTTTGTGTGGAAGTATTACTAAATTCCGACACATATTGCTTGCTTTCGTTACGAGCTCCACTCTGGAGAGACGGAGGGCCTGATAAAGGATATGAACAAAATGTAATTTATCAAAAGTAGTAATATTACTGAATACAAAGCCAGCGAGGTATACTGTACTTACCTAAGAAAGCAAGCAAGCCTGCCTGCTTGTCCTGTGCATACTTCCATTATTTATGTTTGATTCGTTTGCCATGCACGCATGCATCAGTTTCGCGTACTGTCAAGACAGTCGTGTGTAACTGGAATCATGGAAACCATGACTGGTCATACACAGACATAGGTATATATGGTTCTGGCACGACTGTTATGGCACGACATATATGCCCCTGGAGTTCCAGGTTCGACCCCGACCGAGAGCGGGCCAAAGACCCTCGATAGTAGGAGGGCAAGGGTGGCCCCATGTCGATGGACGGTGAAGGACCCGATTAAAGTGACCTGCGAGCTGACCAGGAGCGGAGTTGACGCCTTAGTTGATTCGGCAGATTCCGCTGGATGCCGGTGGTGGGTGCTGAACCCGGGAAGAGCACTGATTTCGGAGAAGTCGGCATGGGAGATTGGATGAGGGTGCCCCGAAATACCGGGGAAGGTAGGGACTGCCAGGTTAGTGGCCACGGGTGAAGCTGAAACCCCCTATCCCACACAATCACAGACATGATGTTCGTTTAGGGCCGTTCACATTCCTCATTACCCTCCCACGCTCGCTTCCTGTTATACATCAATCTCTTCAGCTGGACGGACTGGGTGAACTGCCCCAGCAATTCGTACGTGTGCGGTGCCCAGGCCCGCTTCGAAAGCAACCAGGTACGTCGTCGGTGGTCGTATATACGTTTCTATTCTCTTGTACCGACCTTGACCTGCTTGGTTTATTACCTCCCTCGCAGTCCCCTGAAGATTCTGACACGTAACATTTATTTTGAAACGTGTGCCAAAAATATTGATGGCTTGTAAGGAGCATTGCACGCATGTATCGTCTTAGTCGTCTGCGGCCTCGTCGCCGGATGTACTAGATGTACGTAGCCGGATGCACTACTTTCCGGGTGTACAGACGTCCATCGTTCGCTCTCGCATGCCCCTCCGTTTATTCATTCGTTAAACAGGGTGATAGCGGTGACGACACGGCCTTTAACGGTACGTACTTGTGTGCCGGCGCCAGCATTTGAACGGATAGATTTTGCATAATTTCATTCCGCAGTGGAACAACACTCTTGTTGGTCGGTCACATGAGATCAGCGATCGAGGGTCATCAACGTATATACGTACGCATAGGTAGCTAGCCAAGTCCTACCAAGTCATTTGTTACTCAATCCCTGCTTTGCACACGGGATCCAGGGGCGAGTACTGTACGTTTGTTCGCACGATCGTATGCATCCGTAGGACGTGGGGCACACACATGCATCTACGTACAGTATGTACTGACCGCCCCTGCCTAAACCCTAAACCCTACCTAAACCCTATCGTAGATAGGCGTTCAATCTTGGTTGAACGTGTATCGTTCGTTCGTTCATATCCTTCAATGTTGGACTTTTTTTATTGGGATGTTACAGCGGACCCCGCGGGTCATCGGTGACAGCCCCGGCGACAGCCGAGGCTTCCTCACCATACACTGCTGCCTAAATGAACTAATGCCACCATGGCGCTCCGGACTGTTGGTCGCTGTGTGTACGCAGGTCTGCGTCTCATCTGCTGCGTGTCAGTTTGATGATGCGTGGCGCAGATGTGCTCCAAGACATACACGCAGGCGTGATCCTGCTTCAGGCTACCATCCACGCAGCAGCACAACAAACCAACTAAACCAGCACAACGTAATTTGTCGCTGGTTTCCTTGCATTACTGCGCTGCCACATACAAATGAATAGTAGTTCCGCCGTCAGCGGGTAGCTGGCACGCACGCACATCGGAAGTAAGAGTAGTCACAACAAGGTGGCGACGTAGGCGACGCTAGCTGTTGAAGTTAGCATTGCACATCCGTATGTATGTATGTATGTATGTATGTATGTATGTATGTATGTATGTATGAATGGGGGTGTTACACTGTGGGCGGCTCGCCGTACACATGTCGTACGGACGAGTGCCAGGGGCCCCTTGCCGGGCCGAACCACAGCGCAGGGCGGGGCGCGCGGATTTGTCTGTCCGTCTGTCTGTCCGTATGTCCGCCGCGCGCCTCACACCCTGGCTCGAGCCCGGCGGGGCTCCCCTCCAAGCAAGCAGGCCGGCCAAGCACTCACACGCGCGCACTCGCACGCCAGACTCACACTCCTCCACGCACGCGCACTCACACGCCCGCCGCCAGCTGGCTCATGGTGAGCCCCGGCCGGACTTACTCGACCGCTGCACTGGGAAAAGCAACAAACCGGAGCAGCAAACTCGACTGCAGGCTGCTGCTCCGCACTCGGCAAGGAGACCAAAAAACGGGGTCGACCTGCTCTCAAGTTCCCGCACACCCACCCAGCCAACCAAAAACCCGGCGCACTCGATGGGGCCTCAGGGGTCCCTCGGAACAGGCCACGCACACACGGGGCTAAGACTCGACGAAGGCGCACGAAGCGGGGAGTAAACCCACGGGCAAACCTGGGAAGAACCACCTCACCCACGGGGACCCTCACAGCTAACTCGCAAGCAACCAGAACAGGACCAGAGAACGCAGGCAAGCAAGCTCAGGACGGGCTGCTGACACACGCAACACTAACCAGGCTGACCTGCTAAAAGGTATCGACGGCTGCACGCTACAAGAAGCCTCACTCACCCCCCACCTGGGCGGGGGCAGGCGCTGGCCGCTACGTACTACTCACACGGCACAAGGGGTACGGGGGGCGAAGCAGACGCACGGTAGCTGGTCCGAAGCTGTCTACGGAGCTCTCCTGGAGTCTGCTGCAGAGGCTTTTCCTCGCGCACCAGGAAACGAGTGCCCCAACCAAAGCACCGCGGGAGGGATGACAAGCCAGCACGGCGCCCCCCTAGATAGCCACCTAAGGCACGGCCCCCAGGCTGAGAACCCCTTCCCCAGACACACAAGGCCCCTCCGCTGCACCGCTACCAAGAGAGACGCGCCCCGCGAGCTCAACGAAACTCAGCCTCCTCCTCTCTCCCCGAGAACCTCCCCACGCACCCCTCGCGCCCTCCCCCTCCCGCGCCTGCGTACCCTCGCTCAGCCCAGGGCGAGCGCTCCTACTGTACCACCGCCAAACACACACGCACCGGAGGCCCCCGCCCCATAGGAAGCCCCTCTCCGGGAAAGCAACACGACCACGAACGAAAAGCCACTCAAAAACCTCGCCCAGCGCTGCCTGCTTCCCCGCCCCTCCCTGGACGCTCCGCAGATCGCCCTCTTCCCCCAGCTCACGCCCTTAGAACCCTCCCACCCGCGCGCTCGCTCGCAGGCCCCCCACCCTTTCCCCGCCCCCCGACTGAGCCCCCTCCCTAACCCCACGGCGTGCTCTTAGGCCGTGATCTCTACTGGTGCTGCGCACCGTACTTGCTCCCCAGCCACGGCCAGGATGGGGTGCTGTGGTCCCACCCGGTCCCAGCCACGGCGGGGGACGCCCAGCGCTGCGAACGATCGCAGACGCGCCCAAAAGTCCACCACCGCCCGAGCACGAGCACGGTCCAGGGGCGACGCTGCAATCGCTGCCGTTCCGGCCGCCGCCGCCACTGCCGCCGTTGCCATCGCGTCCACCTCGCTCATTCTGCCCTCCTGTGACGGAGCGTTGTCGATGGGTGCGGTGAGTGCGGGGCCCTCCTGTTGGGGGGTGCCTTCGGCCCGGGCGAAGAAATCGGTGATGTGTCGCTGGCGGGGGGCCTGCTGACGCTGCGCTGGTTGTTGTTGCTGTGTTGGTGCCTGACGCCCCGATGTTGCGGCTGTTGTTACCCGCGCCGCGCGACGCTGGGCTGCCCGGAGGCAGCATCTGCCGGTGTCCATGGCGGAGAGCGCTGCCAGGGTGATCACGTCCCAGGCAGGCTGTTCACATCCGGTTGGCGCCTGCGCCAGCCAGAGGTGTCGCCGTGTCATCCTGCTGCTGACTGCCGTTGCTGGCTCGGGTGACAGGTGCCGGTCAATCTGTTCCCGCACGGCCTGGGCGACGGGGCACTCCCAGAAGTGGTGTAGGCGGGGGGAGCACGGCCGGCCGGCGGCGCCCCCGTAGCTTCCGCAGCCGCACGGCTCGGGGGCCATCCTGGCCAAATGCGTGTTGCTGGGCAGAGGCAGGCCGTCCACTGCCATCCGCCACAGGGTCTCCTTGTTCTCGTTTTCCCAGCGTACCTCCGACCACAGGCGCGCCAACGCCACTCGGAAGCGGCTGACCTCTCCGGCTGGCGGGGCTGTTCCGTCGGGCAGGCCCAGGGCTTCCCGTACAAACTCGCCTAGTAGTTGCAGGCGTCGTTCACCGGCGGGGGCCCCTTGCAGCTGTGTCGCCTGGCTGACGGTCAGGCGGCGGAGCGGCACAGGCTCCGTTGCCCCGGGGATCCGCCACCCCAGTCGCGACACGATCATCGCCATCACCTGCGCGCATTCTGGTGGGGGCGGCGCTGGCGGCGGTGAGGGTGGTGTTGTGGGCGCCTGCTGCGGCTGCTGCTGCCGGGCCTCCACTGCCCGGGCCGCGTCAAGCCAGTCCGGGCTGATGTCGCTGCAGAGGGTGTTGAGGGCTGCAAGGGCGGCGGTCCTGTCCTGTAGCTGCAAGATTGAGGCTGCTGATGGGTCTAGGTGTGTGCGCACCCACTCCTGCCACTCCGGTCCCTGGTCGATGTGGGTTTGACCGGTGCCGCCCAGCTCGTCCCTGGCCCGCACCAGGTCTCCCACTGTGCGCAGTTTCCGGCAGTACGTCAGCGCCTCGTGATAAGCCTCTAGGCCCGGGCGGCGGTCGCCTCCGCTGGTTTCGGGTGCATTCGGTAGGAGGGGGTTGCCCCACAGTGCAGCCGCCCAGCACCAGTCTCCCGGGACGAGAGGGGAGGTTCCGATGTCTTCGAGCGGTGGCAGGTGGCCCAGAGCCCCCACGATTCGGCTGATGTCCTCTGGCATCGTGTCACCACCGAGCCAGGGCCCCGCGGCGCGGGCGGTTGTCAGTGCCCAGGGCTGGAAAGCCGGGTGGCTGAGCTCGAGGTAGGCAGACAGTGTGCGAACCCACGGGTGGCAGCCTAAGGCTCCACTGCCGTCGTCACCGCCCTCGGCGGTGGCAGCCAGGGCCCCGCGATGAAGCGGATTGCCCAGATCGCGTGCCGTGCGCGGATGTGTTGTCTGAGAGGCAGTAGGCCAAAACCCCCGGTAGACGGATGGCCCGCCAGGAGGCTGTGTGGCACCCCTGTCAGGCGTTGGCCGGGGTCCTCTGGGCCCTGCTGCCGGTCGACCAGGCGCGCTGTCAGCCGCTCTACGTGCTCCAGGGTGGCGTCCGGGGGAGGTCCGCCGTGCTCCATATGCCAAGTTACGGTTTGCAGGCCGTAAGCTGACGCCGCGGTGGCTCGGCCAAAAGCCGACAGTGGGAAGCGGGATAGCCGCTGCATTCGCTTGTAGGCCACCTCGAGTAGTTTGGGCCAGTCTGGTTGGGGCGCAGACAGCTGGTTGTTGACCGGCAGGTTCAGGGCCGTGGCGGTGGTGACCACTTTGAGTCCGCTGATGGTCTCCTGCTGCTGCGGCTGCTGCTGCTGCTGCTGCGGCTGTTGCTGCCGCCGCTGTCTAGTTGCCCGTGGGTGTGGGCCCTCGGCAGGCGGTTGCGGATGCTGCGGATCTATCCTGCCCACCCGTAGCAGCTCCACTTTGTCTAGGTTGAGGCGCTGACCTGAGGCGCGGCCAAAGGTGTCCATGGCCCCCAGGAAGGAGGCCACCGATTCCTCTCCATCAATCACTGCTTCTGTGTCGTCGGCGAACTGGCAGGCTGCTGTGCGGTCTGGGTCTGACGGTCGCAATCTGATTCCCACCTCCTGGCTCCGGAGCCAGCACAGCAGGGCCTGGGCGACGAATAGGTACAGCAGAGGCGCGAGGGGGCACCCTTGGCGAACACCCGCTTCCATCCGGACCCGCCTGGATTTGAAGCCGCTGATCATGGCGCGCGCCTGGGTGTCACTGAGTAGCAGCTGGACCCAGCCCCGCAGCTGCGGGCCTGCCCCCATCGTTTCCATTGAGGCCAGTAGGAAGCCACGGTCGACGGTGTCGTATGCTTTGGCGAAATCCAGGAACGCCAGGAGCGCTCGGCGGTTCTGTTTGCGGAGGAGGTGGGCAAGGTGGCGCAGGAATAGCACGCTAGCTCCGATGAGACGTTTGGGGAGGAAGGCCGACTGTTCGGGGCTGATAACACGGGCTAGGGCGGGTCCCAGGCGGTTGGCCAGGACTTTGGCGAGCAGCCGGTAGTCGGAGCATAGCAGCGTGATGGGGCGGTAGTTTCCGGACTGTTTGGGGTCGCCCTTCTTGTACAGCACTGTGACGATTCCCTCCAGGAAGCCGACCGGCAACTGCCCCGTTGTGCCGATGGCTGTGAAGAGGCTCGCCATGGTGCTGCCAATCACGGGCCAGAACTTCCGGTACAGATCGGCAGGGATGCCATCCCACCCGGGTGCCTTGCCTGGCTGGCTCTTGACCAGCGCGACCCGTACTTCCTCAGTCGTGATGGTCTTGGCGCCAAGCTGCACATCTGCTTCCGCCGGGAGTCGGACGCCACTGGCGGCCAGCTGGTCCAGGACTGTCTGCCGGGCTGTGGGGCAGATGTACTCAGGTTTGCGGCATACCTCGGCCCAGAAGTCGGCAACAACTTGCGGCAGCTGGGCTGGGTTGGTCACTAGTCGGCCGGACTTTGCCTGGAGGGCAACGGGGGCAGGCTGCTGTTCGGCGGCTTGGGCTTGCAGGAACGCCGTCAGCGCCGGACCGGCACGCTCCCCTGCCCGCAGCCAGTGGGCCCGAGTTTCCCGGGCTGCCTCGCGGCTGTCCTCCCGGTGGGCCTTCGCCAGGGCTGATTGTGCCTCCGCGAGCTGTTTGAGGGCTTCGGGTGCTGTCGGGGTCGCGTCGACTACCTGTTGTGCTCGTTTGACTGCCGCAAGCGCTTCCCGTGCACGGGTGCCAGGCCGCTGCCGCCGCCTTTGGGCTACCTTGTTCAGTCGATGGGCCAGGTCGGCGAGGCGGCGTTTGAAGCCTGGCCACCACGCGATCAGGTTAGCAGGGTGTTCCTCCACTGATGGGGCCGCTGAGCACTGGGCCCCAATCCAAGCCGACATGCTAGCCGCTAGGTCCTCGTGTGCTGTGAACGCCAGCCGTACCCGGCGGATGCCGGGGCCCCTGGCCTCCGTCTGGCGCGGCAGTAGGTGCAGGGATGCGATTCGGTGGTCAGATGGGGAGTGGAAGGTGATGGAGGTCTGGCAGACGTACGGCAGCATTGGCTGGTTGATGTAGATCCGGTCGAGACGGGAGCCACCCGGGGAGGGCGCGTGGTACACATGTGTAAAGTCGCGGCGCTGGGGATGGAGGTGGCGATGGCTGTCGACCATGGCTGGGCCTGCTTCTCGGAGCTGACGGGCACTCGCCCGGTCTCCCCGCCGACCATCCGGCCCCGCACTGGAATCGAGGGCCGGGTCCTCGACAAAATTGAAATCTCCTGCCCAGATGAGGGTGGTGGCCCCCTCAGTGGTGGCTTGTGTCGCCGTGGCGGCCAGGACGCTGCGAGCAGCTGGGTACGGGCCTCTACTGCTGCCACTGTTGTGCCCGGGGGACATAGGCGTTGCAGATGCGGAGGCGGTGTCCTCCCCAGTGTAGCAGGCAGTGCGTGAAGCGGCCCTTCAGGTTCGCGGGGAGAGCGAGTGGCGGGGCCGAGTCTGTTGCTGCCGCGAGGCCTTGCCGTACCAGGATGAGGACCCCGGCCGTGTGTGGCGAGTTTGACCATGAGTGCGCTGCCACCTTCCAGCCTGGTGTGTGGACCCGTTGGGCTGCATGGTGCAGGTCTCGCTCAAATAAACATTGCTGCTGGATGTTGGTGTGGTGAGTCTCTTGCAGGCATATCACATCCAGCCGCAGCGCGGCCCATTGCCGTACAGCCGCCTGAAGCTTGTTCGCCTGCGACCCAAGCAGGCCACGCACATTGTGTGTAGCAATTCGTAGCGGATGCCCATGTGCTGCCGCCGTTCGTTGTCGATTCCTCCTGTTTCGTGTGGTGGGCATTCAAGCGGTTGGCGAGACGGGGGGAGGGGGGGTGTCCTCCTCCATGGCTCGTGGGCCGGCTGTTGGGTTGGGTTCCTGCGGGCTCTCGTGCTGCGGCGGGTCGGCGGTGGCCTGGGTAGCGGTGTCCCCTACGGGGAGCAGGAGCTGCAGACTGGGGCCGGGCTGGGATCCATCTGGGGCGGGCTCTCCTGTCTGGTCGTCCGGTTCAGCATTGTGCTTCAGGCTGGCTTGCCTGGCCGCTGCCTTCGCTGCCCTGGCTGATGCCGTCTGTTCCCGCATGAGCTCACGCTGCACTTCTTGAGGCAGGTGCGCGACCTTCTTACGGTGTTTGCCTACGTGGCCATTGGCCACTCGGGGGGTCTTGGGGTTGTCTGTCGGGGCCCGGCTGCGTGAGCGGGACCGGGAGCCCGAGCCTCTGGCCTTGGCGGATTTGGCTCCTGATGGGGGCTGGGTGGTCCCATCGGCCCTCGGAGGGCGGCCTCGGCGCTCGACCGTCGTCCACTCGCCCTGTCCATCGGCAGTTGGCGGGGTTGTCTGGGCCTGATTGGGCTGCACCGCTGGTACTGGCGCTGGCTGGGGTAACGGGGCAGGTGGAGGTAGTAGGAGTGGTGGGGGTGGTGGGGCGGCGGAGGGGGGGCCAGGGCGACAGCTGGTGGGGCCCCCCGACAGCTGGGGGGGCCGGCTGCTTTGGCGACGGATCGGACGCTGGGCCAGCGGGTGCCGCTGTTGTCATGGGGGCCAGGCCAGGGGCTGGCTGCTGGTCACGAAGCCCTTCCGCGGCTGTGGGCTGGCCGGCGGTTGCCTGGCTGGGGTCGGGCGCCGCCTGTTGTCTCGTCCCCGGCCTTGGGAGTACAGTCTGATGTGCATCTGCCGGCGGAATGGTGTGCTGCTGGGGCTCCCCAGTTGCTGCGTGTGGTCTTATGCCACGGACCCGTTCAGCCCAGGACATCGCGGCGCCTCCAGTGCCAGGTTGCTGGGCGGCCCCGGCGCCAGCTGCACTCGCGGGATCGTTAGGGCTGGCGGCTGCTGGCTGATGCTGCACCGTTGGCGCAGGAGTTCCGTCCGTGCCGGGGGTTTGCACGGCATGATGAAGGGCGCCGTCTCCGGGGTGGGTGGCCGCTTGAGAGTGGTGAGTACGCCCACGCAGTGATGTTTGTCCTTGCTACGGCCAAACTCGTATTCCAGCGTGCCCGGCAGGCTGGGGCTTGACGGGTCTAGCAAGACATGCCAGGTGTCAGCCATGATCGTGGCCGTGAGTCGGCTGAACTCCAGTGGGCTGCGGGGCTGGTCCTGGGTGCTGTACACCTGTGCCAGGAAGGAGGCTGCTCCCGCGTAGGTGAGGCCGACGGGAAGGCCTTTGATTTCCCACGGTGTTGGCAGGACCTTGTGGATGTTCTTGACTTGGAATTCTACCGGTACAGCTGCCTCCTGGGGAAGGAGCCGCACGCCGCCTGGGATCACCAGTCTGCCGCCGTTGAAGACGGTACGGTTCGCGGTGATCGTTCTCATCCCGCCGGCAGGCACCAGTACCGCGAGCTCCAGCGCTATGCAGCCATTGCCCGCTTTGTAGAGGCT
>BDSI01000011.1:0-37135 GCA_003117195.1 Eudorina sp. 2006-703-Eu-15
TACTCACACGGCACAAGGGGTACGGGGGCCGAAGCAGACGCACGGTAGCTGGTCCGAATCTGTCTACGGAGCTCTCCTGGAGTCTGCTGCAGAGGCTGTTCCTCGCGCACCAGGAAACGAGTTCCCCAACCAAAGCACCGCGGGAGGATGACAAGCCAGCACGGCGCGCCCCCCTAGATAGCCACCTAAGGCACGGCCCCCAGGCTGAGAACCCCTTCCCCAGACACACAAGGCCCCTCCGCTGCACCGCTACCAAGAGAGACGCGCCCGCGAGCTCAACGAAACTCAGCCTCCTCCTCTCTCCCCGAGAACCTCCCCACCCTCGCGCCCTCCTCCCGCGCCTGCGTACCCTCGCTCAGCCCAGGGCGAGCGCTCCTACTGAACCACCGCCAAACACACACGCACCGGAGGCCCCCGCCCCATAGGAAGCCCCTCTCCGGAAAGCAACACGACCACGAACGAAAAGCCACTCAAAAACCTCGCCCAGCGCTGCCTGCTTCCCCGCCCTCCCTGGACGCTCCGCAGATCGCCCTCTTCCCCAGCTCACGCCCTTAGAACCCTCCACCGCGCGCTCGCTCGCAGGCCCCCACCCTTTCCCCGCCCCCCGACTGAGCCCCCTCCCTAACCCCACGGCGTGCTCTTAGGCCGTGATCTCTACTGGTGCTGCGCACCGTACTTGCTCCCCAGCCACGGCCAGGATGGGTGCTGTGGTCCCACCCGGTCCAGCCACGGCGGGGGACACCCAGCGCTGCGAACGATCGCAGACGCGCCCAAAAGTCCACCACCGCCGAGCACGAGCACGGTCCAGGGGCGACGCTGCAATTGCTGCCGTTCGGCCGCCGCCGCCGCCACTGCCGCCGTTGCCATCGCGTCCACCTCGCTCGTTCTGCCCTCCTGTGACGGAGCGTTGTCGATGGGTGCGGTGAGTGCGGGGCCCTCCTGTTGGGGGGTGCCTTCGGCCCGGGCGAAGAAATCGGTGATGTGTCGCTGGCGGGGGCCTGCTGACGCTGCGCTGGTTGTTGTTGCTGTGTTGGTGCCTGACGCCCGATGTTGCGGCTGTTGTTACCCGCGCCGCGCGACGCTGGCTGCCGGAGGCAGCATCTGCCGGTGTCCATGGCGGAGAGCGCTGCCAGGGTGATCACGTCCCAGGCAGGCTGTTCACATCCGGTTGGCGCCTGCGCCAGCCAGAGGTGTCGCCGTGTCATCCTGCTGCTGACTGCCGTTGCTGGCTCGGGTGACAGGTGCCGGTCAATCTGTTCCCGCATGTATGTATGTATGTAAAAGATAACTGAGCCGCGAGTGAGTGTGCGAATGCGTGTGCGTGTGTGTCGTAGGTGCGTGGGCGGCGTGTGTAGTGGGAACATGAAGCGACGAAGGCGTGCGTGGATGGACGGATGCCCGACAGCACCCGCGCGAGCGGCAACTACTGCAACCAAACGCCCCGAAATCATCAGCACCGAGCAAACATCGTAATAACAACACTCGCCAGGCGTGCGCACGTATACACGGCCCGCTCGCAGCCGATGCGGTAGCTGAGATACGCAGATATATAGATGCAGCCCACGCACCCATCCAGTCACATGCACACCCGCCGAGCGACAAGCAAAGGAGAAAGGAGTCGCACGCGCTGGCTGGACATACAGGGCGGGGCACGCAAGCAACTTACCGTACCCGCCCCCGCTCGACGACCGACCGGGCCATGCATGGATGCCCGCCGCCCACGCGCGCGCGCGCCGCCGCCGCCGCCGCGGGAAACCCAAATGCATGTATCACGGCCGGACTTGCTTGCCGGACGGATCCGTCTTTGTTTCACGTCGATCGCTTGCCGCACCCGCACCCGCACCCGCATCCGGCCTGCCCAGCTAGGTAGGCGACGTGCTAGACGTGCTTGCTCACCTCCATATCCCCCTTGAACTCCCACCCCGAGGGGCAGTACGCCGCGAGGATCCGGTAGGTCACTTCCGAGGCGTGTATGGCCCCCGGCAGCCCCGTGCTCTCCATGCGGCTGGCCGTTAGCACCGTGTCGCCTGTTGAACGCCAGCAGCAGCAGCAAGTAATACATATAAATATATAATGATATGTAATGAACGCGACACGCCCTGAGCTGTCGAGGATGGCCACCCGCCGCCGCCCCAACTTACCGAAGAGACAGAACCGCGGCATGCGGGTGCCCACCACGCCGCTGACCACGGGCCCGGTGTGCAGGCCGATGCGGATCTCCACGGGCTGGCCCGTGGTGGGCATCAGCACCTCGCGGGCCGCAGACAGCATCGCCTGCGTGGGGCGGCACGTGGGGCGGTGGCTTGGGGCGGTGGCGCGGGGCGGCACGTGGGGCGGTGGCGTGGGGCGGTGGCGTGGGGCGGCACGTGGGGGGTATGTGGGGCGGTACTTGGGGCGGTGTGTGGGGCGGAGGACGGAGCAAGCGAAGCAACGTCACGGATGGAGGCTAGCAAGGGGCACGTGAGCCGAGGACGCGCCGTGTCGTACAGCGCCGTGCTGTACAGTCAGTGTTGTGCCGTGTCGCGCCGTACGAGCTGTGGAGGGCTTCGTTCGTACAGCAGCGGGTGTAAACTGTTTGCGCCATGCATACACACACGCACACAGTCGTACACACCTTGGCGAAATCGAAGACCTGCTGCGCGTGCAGCGCATCAGGGCCGCCCTGCCGCACCGCCGCCATGCCGTCCTCGTCCTCGTGGATCAGGCCGCCCGCCGCGAAGTAGCAGTCGCCGATGGTCTCCACCTGGGAGGGGCCGGCAGGGCCAGGAGGCAGGAGGCGCGGGGGTGTGCGTGTGTGCGTGTCTGCGTGTGTGGAGGGCGCCACGGGGAGCTGGCGGTCGCAGCCGCGTGAGAGCGGATGGAGGCCCGTAGCAGGCATCCCACGGGATGCCGATTCATTCGTGAAGGCGCAGGCGGTTCACCCCGTGTATGCACATGTTGTCGGGTGGACTAGCTACACAGCAGTGCAGCACGCAGCCCGCTCCTGCTCCCGATGGTGCGCCTGCGCCACGCGCCTCACCTTATATACGCCGTACTTGTCCAGCATGCTGTCGTACCGGGAGTACAGCGCATTGAGCAGCGCCATCACCTGCGGACGTGCGTGCCAAACCCGCGGCCGCGGGACGCGCCCCGCAGCCCCGCAGCCCCGCAGGCGCGCAGAAGTCAGCCAGTCGGCCGTCAGCGGTGGCGGGAGGCCACGGGAGGCCACGGGAGGCCACGGGACTACAGCAGGCATCGCACGTTGATGCCCGTCAGAGCACGTCTGACCGCTCGGCAGTTGGTCCGCCCCGCAGCTTGACGGTCCCCAACAGCCGGTTCCCAACCACCACAACCACCACAACCACCACAACCACCACACCCACCAAAACCTGACCCCAGGTGCAGGTGCAGGTGCACATCTCCAGGGGGCAGGGCCTTACTTTGCGGTCTGCAGCCCCACCCGCCGGCCCCCACCCGTTCATTCTCTCCTCCGCACCCGCTCCCGCCGACGACGACACCGCCCAACCGGGTGGATACAGCCACACATTACAGCGGGATGCGATGCCGCCGTACGACGCGACGTACGGGTGCCGAGTAGTGGCCCCACCTGATATGGCTGCACCTCCTTGCACATTGGAGTGAAGCCTGGGCGGGTGGGTGGTGGGTGGGGGAGGTCAGGGTGGGGGAGGTCAGGGTGGGGGAGGTAAGGATGGGATGTTACCGGCAGGGCCACGGGGGCGCAACGTGTTTGACGGGTGTACCCGGTGCCGCGGCATGAGGAAAAACCTTAGTAAGCTGCGCCGAGGCGGAAGCCCTCCCTCCCTCCCTCCCTCCCTCCCTCGAGTGACCCACCCCTGATGTCGGCGAACAGCAGAGTCACCTGCATACACACACACACACATAGCAGGGGGCAGTTCTCTTTTACACACAGCAGGGGGCAAGGAGGCAATTGAGCCACAGCAGGACAGCACAGGTGACACGTCGCTGACGCTGGCGGCGAGCGGGTGCACGGCAATATCCTGTGGGCACGTCGTACATGGAGAGGTTCAGCTGGCACGCCTGCTGCCGGCGGGTCCTCTCCTATGTTGCGTTGCGTGCGACCTGGCAATGTGGGACGTACCGGTACCCAAGTGGAACAACAGCGGCATGAGAAGAGCTGCCTCCTCCATCACGCCTCCTCCATCACGCCTTCCCCATCAAGCCTCCTCCCCCATCACGCCTCCTCCAACACGCCTCCCGCAGCTCACCTCTGGGTGCCAGGTGGCCAGCGCGTTACAGTCACGAATCACGGGTCGCCAATCGGAGGTCGCCCCGGCGCGGCTCTGTACGGCAGCTCCGATGCCATCGCCGGGCCCGGCTCCGACGCCGGCGCCTCCGCTGGCGCGGAGGCCGGCCGCTGCCGTGGAGGTCGACTTCACCACCGCCGTCCACTCCTCGGTGATGTGCTGCAGGATGTGGCGGGGAAAGAGCTGCTCCACCAGCCGGTGCTCGGTCTCCATCACCAGCGCGAGGTGCCGCTCGGCGACCACCTGCGTGCCAGGGGTGTAGCCCATGCGCCTCGAACGTCAGTGGAGGTAGGTAGGTAGGTAGGTAGGTAGGTAGGTAGGTAGGTAGGTAGGTAGGTAGGTAGGTAGGTAGGTAGGTAGGTAGGTAGGTAGGTAGGTAGGTAGGTAGGTAGGTAGGTAGGTAGGTAGGTAGGTAGGTAGGTAGGTAGGTAGGTAGGTAGGTAGGTAGGTAGGTAGGTAGGTAGATAGGTAGGTAGGTAAGTAGGTAGGTAGGTAAGTACGTAGGTAGGTAGGTAGTTAGGTAGGTACGTAGGTAGGTAGGTACGTAGGTAGGTAGGTAGGTAGGTAGGTAGGTAGGGGCAGCCCCAGTAGCCGGCACACACACAACCGCCGGTCTTCACTGCACCCAGAGCACGGTGCCTCATTTCCCTGCTGTACGTATGTATGTGTACACCGCTACATGTACCGCTGCATCTAGTCAGCTGATATTACGATACCGCCGGACTGCCCTCCCGCAAATCGTCACTGCATACGGTTTGCGGTACCCGAGTGCTTCTGGGATCTGGGTACATGCCCGGGTTCGTGTCGGGTTTTGGTTTTAGTTTCTGATTTACTAACCCGCCAGTGGCCACGCACACCGCGGCGATGCCCAACGCACGAGGATGCCCCTCCGGACGCACTAAAACCTTGATGGCGCCGCCCGGCCCCCCAGCATCGCGCGGCCCCACCTTGGCGGTGACGTCCATTTGCATCAGCAGTATAACCTCGGCCCCCGTGATGGGGTCCTGCGTGCCCGTCGCCCACACCTCGTGCCAGCACTCGGGGAGTCCGCAGCCCCGGCCACCCCGCGCGGCTGCTGCATGCCGGATGGCTCTGCTCTTGAGCTTGCGGCCGGCCTCGGCCGCCGTCTAGTGACTCTTGGGGCTGCTGAGGGATTTTTTCCGCTGCGGGGCCGGCGGGGGCGCAGAGCGCCCGGCACTTCGTGCGGTAGCTGCGGAGGTGCACGAGCTGCGGCTCCGAATGACGCAGAGCGGCGGCGACGTGGCCGGCGCGGTCGCGCTCTCCGGCTCGTCACTGGCCGCCGTTACCGACGCCGGCGCCGCCACCGTGACCGCGCCCGCGCCTGAGGCCACCGACATGGCTGCGGCCCCTGGGGCTGCTGCCGCACCGCCGCACAACTTCCGTTCGCGCACGCCTTCCAGGACTCGGCGGATGCCGCCCGACCTGACCTTTCCCCCGCCTGCCCGGACTGGCTCACACGCGCCAACTGCCACGTCTCCAACGGACGGTGTGGTTGCAAGCGCACCTTCGCGGCCCTCCGCCACCTCACAATCCCCTGCTGTACTACTGCGGATCTCCAAATCGATGCAAACCTCGCTGACCATGGTGACCCCGCCGGTACCAGAGGGTCGTACGACGCTCCCGGTGCCGCCGCCGCCGCCGCCGCGGCCGCCGCGGCCGCCGCCGCCGGCCGCCAGCTCAGCGGTTCCGGAGCCAGCCTCAGCATCTGGCTGCGCTGCACCGACCCGATGCCGGGCGGGCAGAGGGCCATCCGCCGCCCGCTCGCCGGTGACGGAGACCGGCGTTAAGGTCGCCGCCTCCCCCGAGCTGGCAAACTGGCACGCCGGAGGCAGAGGGACGTCCTGAGGTCGGTGCTGCGCCCGCTGCTCCTGGCCCGCGCACCTGCGGTCGGAGCCGTCCGCCGCGGGGCCGGCCACCGCCGCCGCCCGGTGCGTTGCGCCGCTGGCGGACGACACGGCGCCGGCAGCTGGGGGACGAGCTGCGGCGGCGCCGCCGCCGCCGCCGCCCGGGCAGGCCGCGGTCGGGACGTTCAGGCCGGGCGGGGCGCTAGCCCACGCGACCTGCGGGCGAGGGCCCTGAGAGGACGCGCTGCAGACGTGGATATGTGGCGACGAAGAGCCTGATCCCGCAACTCCGCCGCCGCCGCCGCCGCCGAAGTCGCAGGCGCCGCTGCCGCTGGCGGCGACGGCGGGCATCAAGGGCGACGTGCCCAGCGACATGGCGAAGGCGAGCGCGCGGGAACCCCCCGACACCGGCATCGCGTCGGACCTCGCACCTCGGCGACTGCTGCCGCCGGCCACGCCGATGCTGCCGCCACCGCCGCGACCGCCGCCGCCGCCGCCGCGGCCGCCGCCAACCCCCATGGGATGCATGCCCTGCGATGTTGCGGAGCTGTACATGCGGCTCAATCCTACGGAGGTGTACGAAATGGTACGGCGGGGTGCGGACCGACGACCCGCGGACCCGGAGATGGCGGCGGCGGCGGCGGCGGTGGCGGCGGCGGCGGCGGCGGCGGCGGCGGTGGCGGCGGCGGCGGCGGCGGCGGCGGCGGCGTCGCCGGTAAGAGGGCTGCCGGGGCGAGCCGTCGGCGCCAGCATGCTCCTGGGGGTGGAAACAATCAAGGGTCCTGACGCCGGCGGCGGCGGCGGCGGCGGAGGCAGCAGCGCCGCTTGGTACACGCCCGGCATGCTGGGTTCAGCTCCGCCAGTGAGGAGGGGCAGGGCATCCCGGCTCGCTGTAGATACCCAGGTGAAGGAGCTGGGGCCGTCGAGCAGGGTGGCGAATGTAGATGTGGCTGCGGGCAGGGGAGACGGGGGCGGCGCGGCGGGACGGCGGCGGGGCAACCCCTATAATGGCGGAGGATTTAGAGGCGCTAGAGCGCAAAGAAGGGAAGAGGTTCTTGAGGCGAAATTTTTCTCGTCGAGGAGGATATATGTATATTTATATGTATATATACATATATACCATATAGAGAGAGAGTGAGAGGTTTCGGACAGCAAAACCCTTGATTGCGGATGGACATGGACAAGCCCCTGCCGCCGCCGCGGAAAGGACCCCTCACACCGCCTGACACTGTCCTGGTGCAGCTCATGTGCAAGGGCGTGATCGCGGGCGCACGCGCGAGCGCAGTACATCAGTGCGGCATCGACTACCGTACAGGATCCGAGGACCCGACACGTACATCTGATCCCCCAGCCCTCGAGCCCGACACCCAGGGTGCTCACCTAGCGGATCATGCACCGCCGGGTATTTAAAGCGGTTGCGCTGCTCAGAGTCCTCCGCGTCGCCGCCGCACGCGTTTAGGTCGCCCGTCACAAGCGCCGCAGCCATCGCCGCCGCCGCCGCCGCCGCCACCGCCGCGCCCTCCGTCCCTCCCAGCGTCGCATCGGGCGCTCCGTCACCCGCCGCCGCCGCCGCCGCCGCCATCCCGCCGCCACCCAGCAAGGCGCGTTGCTTGGCGCTGCTCCGGACAGACGGCGGTGACACGGGACCCCGTGCGAGGTCGTCGCACGCGGCCCCGCCGCCAAAGCAGCCGCCGCATCCGCCGCCCCCCTCGCTGCCACCTCCGACGAGGCTGCCGTCGCTGGCCCCAGCCACCACGCTTGCCGTACTCCAGTCCCATGTACTCAGGGCGCCCTGACGTTGCCGCCAGGAGCCCGTTCCTGCCGTCGCCGACCCTCCCTTCCCGCCGGTGTTGATCTCCGCCGCCGCCGCGCTGCCGCTGGTGTACCCGAAATCATCCGCCCTCGAGCCATGCATCCTGTCCAAGACTAGGCGCTTTGCGGAAGCGGTGCCGGACATCAGAAGCCGGCCGGCACTGCCGTGCTTGGTGGCGACGGCGGCGAACGGTCCGGCCGGGGCGTCCTCGGCCGCTGTGTGGTCGTGCCAGGCGGGCGTCGGGCCCCCTGCAGCCGCGGCGGCTGCGGCAGACGCCGAGGAGGGACGGGTCCCTTCGCACCCGGCGGGGCTGCCAGCAGCATCGAACTGGTTGGCCTCGTCCGCGGCCTCTCGACGGGCGCCCTGGCCGCCGCCGGCCGTGTCGGGGAAGTCGGTGGCCGGCGTCTTCCGGGACGACCCACGGGTCGGTGCCGCCGGCTGCTGCGGCTGCTGCTGCAGCTGATGCTCGTTGTGGAGGCTGCACGGCACCCGTACCACGGCTGCAGCATGTGGGCACGACACACAGGCGTTCGTTGAGCGGGCCGGAGCGGGGAGTGGGGAGCGGACAGGGTTAGGTCTTGGGTGCGGTTGGTGGGCGCGCTTTTGCGGGCGCCAGGGCAGCGGTGCAACGTGTGTACGGTGTACGGCATCCGTACCCAAGCGCGGCTCGCTCCTGACTTCGTCCACGCAGGTTCTGTACAGCCGGCGCCACCCGCACCCGCAGTCCGGGGCGGTCCTACTCACATTTCCAAACCTGCAGGCCGCCCGGCCTCGCCACCTCTTGTCTGATCCGCCAGCACTTGTCCGGCTCCAAGCTGAATATAAGTGCGAGGACGTCCTCTCCGCCGCTTGCGCTGCCGGCGCCGGCGTCGGCGGGCGGACGGACCGAAGCGGCCCCTCCGGCGGCCCCTCCGCCATACCCTCCGCCGGCCCCTCCGCCAGACCCTCCGCCAGACCCTCCGCCAGACCCTCCGCCGGCTCCTCCGCCAGACCCTCCGCCGGCTCCTCCGCCGGCTCCTCCGCCGGCACCTCCGCCGCCGCCGCGTGTGCCCACAGTGCGGTCCCCCAGGTAGGCCCGGCTCTGCGGGTTCTGGTGCAGCACCGCTCCTTCAGGTGTGATAATTGTGATGATGGCGGGCGAGGTGTCCAAGATCAGGGCATCGCGCAGGTCCGAAGGCTGCAACATGAGCAGGTTAGCGACTCAGCGTCGTAGTGAGGCGGATCAACGAACTTAACCAACGGAAAGGTCCGCCGTAAACATGCCCCAATACTCGTTGGGCGTTTTGTTTATTACAATTTGTTTTCATGCAAGTCAAGGCTGTTGCCGCAGCTTGGCCGTGCCCTTACCGGCCTTACAGAAGTGCACGGGGGGCCTGCACCCGCGTTTCCGCGACAGGCAGGTCCTCTTCTAGTCGCCGAAGCAGCGACATGAGTATGCGGCTCCGGCTGTGGCTGTGGCTGGGGCTGTGGCTGTGGCTGTGGCTGGGGCTGTGGCTGTGGCTGTGGCTGGGGCTGGGGCTGGGGCTGGGGCTGGGGCTGGGGCTGGGGCTGGGGCTGGGGCTGGGGCTGGGGCTGGGGCTGGGGCTGGGGCTGGGGCTGGGGCTGGGCTGGGGCTGGGGCTGGGGCTGGGGCTGGGGCTGGGGCTGGGGCTGGGGCTGTGGCTGTGGCTGTGGCTGTGGCTGTGGCTGTGGCTGTGGCTGGGGCTGGGGCTGGGGCTGGAGTGCGGCCGTCTGTTGTGCTCCGCATATATGGCCATGTTGGTCGCGGCCAGCTAAGGGGCCGTGCGCTCCATCTCCAGAAGGGTTTTCACGTTGTTCTGCATTGATAACGCTGTGTTTGAGGGATGAGGCTGCGGCACTAGGTATAGCCTTTACCGCAGGCTTCGTGCGCCTGCCGAAGCAGGCAAAGAACATTTCCAGCGAATGATATCAGTTTTCCCAACTGGGCTTCATTCGTCTATGTGGCATCCACAATCCGCTGCCCGCGACTGTCAGGATAAGTGAAATCAGGATATTATTAACAGCTATAGATGTCAGGTTGATACTTTATATTTTCAGGTTTCTTCTGTCTGTTATCTCTTGGCCAAAACATAGAGAGTAAGATAGGAGTTAGTACCTCAGTTACCGTATTTGCCGCAATGAGCCGAAACCCCCGACGGAACGCGACAGGAAGCGACAGGCCAAAACAAGTCAACGACGGGTCGTTGAGGAGGGCGTGCCCTTGATAGAGGCAGTATAGTTGCTGTCGTAATGAAGAGAGTGACTGCGGCGCTGAGAAGGTATGGTTCAGTTGTGGTGCAGTACGGCGGGGCAGCGGATGCAGGACTTACAACTTGCGACGGACAAGGAAGAGTATCCTATCGCAACAAAGGCGACGGAAATGAGGAGTCGTTGTGGCCATCATGTTCGTTCACTCACACAAAGCCCGTCAGAAGGGTGTGAACGTTCTGTATAGTCGCGATATGCGGGTTCGCAAAGCAAAGGATGCGTTTGAGTAAATCGAGATGGATGCGCATTGTGTGATGCGGCGGCCCAGAGAAGTTGAGTTCGTAGCAGCAGCGATCGCGGTGTTTGCGTGTGGCGCACTGTAATGTCTGGCCGCAGAGCGGCGTACAAGTATATCTGCATTTCAACCATGAGAACAACGGCTACGAACAGGATGAACAGTCGTAGAATCCAAGCAAGCCAACATGTTGTCCCGCGGCCCTTGCCGTGTGGCCCCCGTAGAGCACTACTCGCGGCCGTCAAAGATGTCCCCCCAGATCATGTCGGTGTGCAAGGAGTCTTCGTCTATGAACCAGCGGCATCGAATGGCGGACCATGGCCATGGCATGCTGCCTGCAGGCTTGCCTATAGTCGGGAGAGGTGCGGATTTGCTTAAAGACGCGGTGCGCGACGTGGGAATCCACCAGAGCGTCTCTGGCGGCGGGGTCACATAACTGGCCGGCCGTGAAGGAGTTGTGGTCCTGCGCCTGCCGCAAGCGGACATTAACACAGCGCGCCACATTCCAAATTTCCAGCATCTTGAATTTCGTGAAAATGTTGCTGGGGTGACGTGCGCATCGCCGATCGCGGTGTAACAGCTCGTGCTTGGCGATAGTTGGGTACGCGACGTAACGATCCCGAGCTTTGGGGTCAGGCCGGGGATGACCGCAGAAAATCGTAGGAAAGGCCTGCTCTTCAAAATGCTTGCCGGTGAACCAACCATCTGGAGTAGAGCCTTCACCTGGCGCAATGGCAACGCCAACATGCCGGTCGTACAGCACCGCATTGCCCACGCGCTCGTGCACCAAGACATCAGTGTCACCTGCATGCATGCCATCTTCTTCACCCAGCGGCAAATGCTCCTCCGGGTCCTCAGTATCGCAAGCGCTACCTGAGGATTGCGACGACGACTCCGCACTCAGCGCCTGCACACAGCCATCGTCATCTGGCTCAAGCGGGTCAACGTCGTCGGCGGCATTCGGTTTGTCGCCGTAACGATGTGAAAGCGCTGTGCAAGTGGGCTGCGAGCCGTCGGCAATGGCACCATCGCTGCAGCAATCTGCAGTACCGCACTCATCCATCCCGCCGTCATGACCGTGCTCATCCGCAAGGAAGGCGGTATCAATGTTAATGTCTGCATACAAGGGAGTTGTTTTAAGAAAGTCCAGCGCCTCATACACATGAGAGGCGGAGGCGAGGCCGGACCAAACACTGCGTTGGTGCGCAAGACGGCGCTTGATATTGACCAGCACCATATGGCGATCATTAAAATTGCGCGGCAAGATACTAGTTGTGAGGTCCAGGTCGTTCACAACGTTTACCACGCATCCGCGAATACTGGGGTGGCCGCCATTAGGGAGGCTGTAAATGGACGCTAATGGCAGGCGAGGCGAGATGAGGGGCTCCTCCACCGGGGTGAGAATGGAAAGGCAGGGCGGAACGTCAGGGATGACCCAGCCCATATCATTGTAGGCGGCTCGCTGCGGCAAGCGGCCGGCACGGAGATCACTCCGGCATGTGCTGCAAAAGGCCCAGTCGGAACTGGTGGGATCTGCAGGCAGGAAAGATGACACTATGTCCGGGGCGGCGGGCACAAGGTCCTCATCTAACTCCTCGCGTGCGCCGCGAATATCATCATCCACCTCCATGCACGGTTCTGAGCTAGCCTCATTGTCTGCCCACTTGTCAACAAAGACCTGTTCATCCAAGGCCTGCAGCTGATACGGAAAACAGAGCTCATGGCAGCACGAGCAGGTGTGCGTGGGCCCTTGGCAAGCACGCTCAAGGAACCGCGCAGAGGCAATCGACAGGGGCACCTTGGGCGAGTGGCATTTTTGCACAACGCGGGGCAGCGACGATGTCTCCTGCACAAGGGCCTCGGTGCGCTTGCCTACAGCAGAGCGTAGATATGCAGGTGCATCACGGAGAGACCAAGACCGGTGAGAGGGAACGTTGTAGCCCGCCAACCTGGCCAGCAGCTGTGCGGCCTTTATGCGTTGGGGCAAGTATCCCCAATCGGGGTTGTCAGAAGCCACAGTGCGGTGTACTTCCTGGAAGGTGGGTTCCTTGATGTCTGTGTCTGAAAGTCGACCGGCAAGGTGTCGAAACTGGCGGCGGAGGCCGTTCAACGGCGCATTACATACATCAGGAATGTTATGTAGGCGCGCTTGCAGCAGATGAAACTGTTCAGTTGCCGTAAGCGATGCCCACTGCGGGGTCGATGCACGTAGGTCGCAAAGCACAGTGTCGACCGTTTGAAGGCGTGTAGTGGTCCACCTGAATCGAGCACGCGATAAACTGGCAGGCTGCATGTGGATGTGTAACCGGTTGCGTATTTGTGTATCTGTCATATGCGCCAGCACCGGTGAGGTCTGCAGGAATGACAGCAGGTGCTGTACTTTGGCTGAATTGTTGAAACCATCCCAGCCTGGATGCATCTGGGCAAGGGTGCACAGCGCCTCATCCCAGGCCTGTGTAGCAACTGCATCCCACTTAAATTGCTGGACAGGCTTTGGAGGATCAGCTTGGGGGGAGGCGCTGGGCGGCACGAGCGGTTGTAAGGGAGGGGGCTGCGATGTACTTGCACGGTCCCGATATAAGCGACTGCGTACTTGTTGTACGGTAATATGCGCCAGCAAAGGCACAGAGCGCAAGAGTGGGACCAACATTTTGCTCTGGGCTTGGACGGTAAGGTCATGCCAGTTGGGGGTGGCTTTGCATTGCACGCCAACCGCATGTTCAAATGCCATGTGTGCACTGCTGGACCAGGTAAAGCGCTTCACCTTATTGAGGTCTGGTGCTGAGGCCGTGACTGCAGGTGCTTCCGCGGAAGGTACAGGAGGTGATTCTGTATCGCTCACACTTGTGCATGCTTTAGCAGCGGGCTCTCCCCGGAATGTGGCCACCGGGTCCTCTTCAACAGCTACGATGGGCTCATAGTGCTCTGAGCAGCCGTACGGCTGCGTACGGGCAAGGCACAGTGGAAGAGCTGTTGGCAAGCCACACCGTGCACTGTCTACAACGCCGCCTGATTCCCAGCTGTAAACGTCCACATTTAAACTGTACAGCGCTGCAAGTGCATGCATCACCAGGCTGTTGCCCCACATACCACCCTGGGCGGCTGGCAATGCCAGACGGCCACAGTAATGGTGCACAGCGTAAATAGGGGTTTGGGCAGGGCTCTCAGCGCAAATGGCCTCCAAAATGCGCTGCGCAACCATGCGGTCGGGATGCATAGTGTAAGGTGACATGTGTACCCATTGGGCAATCCATTGCGCAGCACCACGCCGCAGTTCTGCTGCCGAGATGTTGGCGCCGTACGTGATATTTAGCAGGAATGCAAAGCTATCAAACATGCACTCTCCCGGTGTGTACACAAACTCCACACACCGCCGAAAGCCAACTGCGGCGAGTTGAGCGTCCAAACGCGTATGAGCAGCATGCCGAAAGCCCTCCGACTCATACAACCGCGCACCGTTAACAACCAAGCGGCTAAGCGCCAAGTACACCGACTGTAGGCTAGGCACATGAACTTGCGGATTGACGAGAACAATGTACGCCTCCGCCCAATCACTGCCGGTGCACAGACATTGGCGTACGCCCGCGGGAAGGCTGTTCACGCGCCCAACAGCTACATTCGTTGCTCGTATAAAATCGCAATCCAAACTGCTCCCCGTTGCGTATACAACACTTGGCAAGGTTGGCGCGTTCGCAGCCATGGCAGCGCATACAGACGGCCGAAATTATAGACTGATGCGTTCAGCTGTGTTCGTTGGTGGCAGGGTGCAGGTTGTGACAGTGTGAAAAGCCGGCGCAGGTGGTGTCTCAGATTCCGACTCAAGTGGCGACACAGTTTTCGACTCTGGTTTCGACACAGTTTTCGACTCAGGTATCTGCCACAATATGGCGCAAACAAGCCCAGCGACTCCAAGTTGCAATGCCTTGTCAAGCCGCTTCTTGGTATTATGGGGACACTTGCACCTGCGCAAACGAAAGGAAACAAAGCCGTTTCGAGGTATGCCACTTTTCCTTATGAATGTGTAATTCTGTTACAACGCGGGTAACACTCAAAGTGCGAGTAGTGGCAGCACGAGCGATTGCACATGCGTACAGTCACTGCACAGCGCCACGAACCTTTGCGATGCCAGTAAACTCAACCCAACATGGGACCAGCACGCAATATCTTGAAAGATGCAGCCTTTCTTTGTGGCAGATGCTGCCAATGTTGGCTTATCTTAACATAATGGCGGAACAGTACTGCCTTCCTAAACGCACCGCGACACTGTACGGACATCAGAATAGAGAAAGACACCCACAAGAGGCCGGTCTTGTACCATTTACCCATGCAGTTCACTGGCGTGTTCATAAGGTACATCAAGGCTGCTAGAAATAACACATCTTTGCTACAGGCACAGCAGCTCAAGTGCGTTCTCAAGTGCCTGCCGTATTCGCAAATGCCTTCTTTACAATTTGAAGGATACCAGACGATAAGTGACCCTACGAATTAAGCTTCAGCGGAGTATGCGCCTGCTCTGCTCAACATCATGGCGCTCAGTAGTTCTATGTGCACCAATGTACTCTCGGCCAACAGAAAATCGCACGTGCCTAACGAATTTAGCGTCCGATTCGTCTCGGCACCACTTACACAAGGTATAAAGGTCCTGACATTTACCATATTCTATGACCTTTTTTGCAAAGCCACTATCTTCATGTTTAAGACGGTATCCAGCAATTTCATTTTCCATGTGTATGGCGATTTCCATATTCCCTTTACTCCTCTTTCCAGCAGGGACGGATTAATTGTCTCTGTATGTAGATGGAGGGCAGGCTGCACAGAAAACACCGTTTCACGGCCTAGGTCAAAAGTCCTTATTTTGCTTGTGCCTTTACTATGGGTGCCCGAGTACGGGCACGCCAACCAAACTCCCAGTGTTTCACGCAATTTTGTGCTGCATATCGCAAACAACATGAAAACCTTAAAGAAATCGATATTGTTATTTGGTGTGAAGCACAGGGTCACACTTGCCTGTGGAAGGCCTAGGCGCATGACCGACAAAACAGATGGCCTACCGCAAGTTTCTTCCCTGCAGGTGATATTCTAGATGTATTTAACACTTATCCTGACTGCAGTGTAAGTTAACCAGCGGTTTGCCTGGTTTCATGTCTGGAGCGACGGCGGCCGACGGCTTTTCGTCGTCACCAGCGCGTCATCGCCATTCGGTTGGTTTCTTTCAACATCCTGCTTTTCCTTTTTTTACGAGAAGGGCCTACGGCAATCCCGCTTTTTGTTTTGTGTAGGTTTGATGAAAGGATGTGAAGAAGGGCGTAGGGGGCCGATCGCGTCACTTGATTGAAAGAGAGCATGAATCCTCATGAATGCTGCATACATTTCGGCGAAGCAGGGTGTATCGATGCAGGTTGTAGACGACGTCCACAAGGTAGCATGTCGACTGGACGAAGGTCCAGTCGGTCCGTGGCGACGCATGACACCGGCAATGCCAAGAACCACACTCTCATCCGCGCATTGCCGCAGTCCTCCTACTTTGACCGGCGCACTGCCCACCAGGACCGCCGCTGGTGCCACCTCCGCCCCGCCCCCAACGTCGTCTTAGCGGCATATGCCAATATTCGTACGTGGAGGCAGTGCAGGGGTTCTTCCAGGCCCCATCTGCACCTGTTTCGTTGGACCTCTCGGGCCAAGCCCGACTTTGCCTGATACCATCTGCATTTCGGACCTTCTCGGGGCATGTACACCCCAGACATGCCCAAACCCACGCATCCTGGACCCCTCCCGGTAATCCACCTATACCTGGAAAACCCCCAACTGCATCCCATCCATGCTTTGGGGCAATGTCCGTCGCAAGGCTTACCGTACGTACCCGGGCCCGACCCCGTCTGTAACCTTCAAAGTGCAGGAATATCCCCCATTGGCACCCAACCTGACCCCTGCCGAAGTGCTATCTGTACCTGCTGGCATGCCCCCAGCGACCGCATCCCCACCCGGGCCTAATCCCATCTGCACCTCACCAATTCTAGGGGCAAGCGTCACCCATGCCCGAAACACCATCTGCACCTGGTAAACCCCCGACAGCATCTCAATCTCAATGTGAAGGCACCAGCACAGTCCGCCCCGGGACCGCCTCACATCACCCCGATCGACAATACCAATGACAACACTGACGTCGTCTGATCCCTTTTGGGGTCGGCATTCACAGTCACTCATCTCGTCCTTGACATCTAGGCCTCTTTCTTACCCTATTCATTCCTCATTCGCACTGATCAATCAGTTTTCATCGGACGTCCGAGTTTTGCAACTCCAATAACGGTCAGGTTCATTCCGTAAGAGGACGGTCTCCGCAGCCAAAAATGCGCGGACCCCGTGAAAGGGATCCGTCATCGGTGCCTCACGGGGGAAACCCCCGCGAGCTGCGACACCCCACCGACAAAGCAGCGAGGCATCCTCGCACTACATCGCTGTGAAAAGCGAACGTGGACGGGAACCCGCCAGCAGAACCACCCAAACACGCAGAGACTGCCAGCGGGACAGTACTACCACAGTCGCACCGGGAACGGATCAAGCAGAACATGGGGAAGTCGCCCACACAGGCACCCCAAGGTCCAGTACCCGCACCCCGGACGCGTCCTGTGCCGCTGAAGCTTGAGGTCCTGGACGCCCACGCCTGGCTCATGACGATGTGCGGCAGTCGCTGGCAGGAAGCCCCTCACCCACCAAGCACCCGACCGCCCCCAGCCGGGGCCAGGAGCAGGCTCGCCTGCGGGGCGCAAAAAAACCCACCGACCCTCACTCCTCGGGGGCGCTGCACGCTGCAGGGTCCCCCCGGCCACCCGCAACACTGGATGGAAGGAGCCCACGGAGCCCCAGCCACGCATGGGGACCCCCAACTGGGAGGACCCGGCGCCAAGATCGGCCCCAACGGGAAGCTGCCCTCCGCGGGGCGGCGTCTAACCCGAGCCCCAAGAGCTGCGCCCAGAGCCCGGCTCACTCACCCGAGCCCACAGCTGTAATTCCCATCACGGCCAGGGCCACACGGCAGGCCCAGAAGTGATGCTGCCGCGTGGTGGCTTCCCCACCGCCCGCCGCGGGAAACTTCCCGCTGCAGCCACACCGGGCCACCGCCGCGGGGCGCATATGGGAGTTGCCCATTTGCAGAGGCAATGCTGGGGCCATCCCAAGGCCCATCGGCACCTGGTTCGATATCCATCCCTATCCATCCATCAGGCCAAGACCATCCTGACCTAAATCCATCTGAATCCCAGCCTTCTCGGGGTACACCCAACCCATGCCGCCCTCCCTAAGTGCTACCCGTGCCTGCTGGCATGCCCAGCTTCTGCCTGCTGTTGATCCCCACCATGTCCAACCCACCTGACCCTATCCCTGCTTGGGGCCCACCTCGCCTTGGCTGGAACATTATAAATCAGTGTCTCACCGTGTTGCAAAGCTCAAGCATCCCATACTTCCCCCTCGCGTGACCCCATCTGCAAACCATGTGGACCCAGCCCGTGGCCGACGCACCCGACCCGTCCATCCGCCATCCAAGGGCCCCACGAGCCCTAACACTGCACCTACCCGTGCATAACCTCAGGAATGTATTGCCCAGCTTCTGCCTGTTTATTGTTGTCTTCTGAACTACAGGTTTGCCACCAGGTGCCATCCTACCTCAACTTTCTTCTTGTGGAATTCTTAGCAGTTACCGTATGGCAAAACGCCGTAACATTTATTTGGGCTGACTTCCTAGCTTTAAAATCGCGCGCTTCTGGTTCCCCAATTGCGAACAGTCATCAACTTCGGCCCAAACAAATGTCAACGCGCTCGCAAACCTGTCAATTCAATGCACCTGTTTACGCTCTATCTATAATTCATTCTCGTTATCGTGATGACGCCCAAATCCGTCGCTGCCCCTCCATTTCCTCAACGTCCCTCGCTCAGTCATCCATGTGCTCCGACGCAACTAAACGCGAAAGCGCGCCGCAACTTGTCAACTCAATGCAACTTGATATGCTGTATCCTTGCGCACACGGGACTTGGCGCACGGGGCACCCTTCCTTGATGTCTCTCACAACCGCGTACCGCCTGTACAATGTACAGGGGCCCACATACGGGCACCACATAAGGCCCAACGGTCCCCTGGGCTATAACCCTCTTTTCCGTTAACGGAAAAGAGGGTTTTTCCGTTAACGGAAAAGAGGGTTTTTCCGTTAACGGAAAAGAGGGTTTTTCCGTTAACGGAAAAGAGGGTTTTTCCGTTAACGGAAAAGAGGGTTTTTCCGTTGACGGAATAGAGGGTTATAGCCCAGGGGACCGTTGGGCCTTATGTGGTGCCCGTATGTGGGCCCCTGTACATTGTACAGGCGGTACGCGGTTGTGAGAGACATCAAGGCAGGGACCCCGTGCGCCAAGTTCCGTGTGCGCAAGGATATAGCTTATCCAGTTGCATTCAACTGACTAGTTGCGGCGCGAGTTTGCGGTTAGTTGCGTCGGAGCACATGGATGACTGAGCGAGGGACGTGGAGGCGAGCGTGTTATGTGGGCTGCAGTACGATGAGGGGAATGATTTCGATTGGGATGCAAAGATTGGGTGCGCTACTGGCATCTGTTTGTGCTTCAGCGTATTGGTGCTTGTGCGGTACACATAACCGAGGAGTTTGAGGAAAACATCGGCCTTCGTCACGCGTCGCGTAGCCTTTGAAAGAAAGTAAGCATCTGCATGGACCTGAGTCGGGCTCGAAGCGGCAACCGACTGATGACTACTCGGCATTTCTGGTCCCGAAGCATGTTGTAGCATCCCGCCGAATGTGTACTCGTGCGGGCGTGGTGGAGGGTTAACAGAAAATACTAGGGAGTGTATGAAGTATGTTTACCTTGGCACTCATGTGTACTCGGAATTGGGAATCCAGAAGCGCCTTTAGCATGAGGCCGAGTACTTGTACGCGAGTGCGCGCTGGAGCGTTATAAGAAAGAACACGCTACTGTATGAAGTAAAAAGTAGAAAGAGCCGGAACTGTCTCTAATGATACTAGGCGTTCGTTGTGGGACGCTAGTTTGGAGGTAAACCTAGAGTGCGCCTGTCCGCTTCTACTAGTTGTGGTGCTGGGCGTCGTCGCAGACTCAGAACCAGTTCGACGTACCTCATTGACAGAGTTTAGCTTGGTGTTGGAGTTCATATTTTGCCGCCGCGCCCGAGGTCGCGGTGCGGGCATGGCCGTCCGGGCTGCCGCTTTCCTGGTACTGTTTTCCTTGGGATTGCAGTCCATCGCTGCTTATAATTCGTCTTCCATGAGCGTGAACGCTGATGGAGTTGGACTTGCAAGCGGGTGTCAGGACCGAAGGGGTGAACAGACTGCAGTTGGTTCGGGCCCAAGGGCAATATTGCTTCAGCTGTCTGTGCTGTCGCAGAGTTTTGCAGGTGTTATCGAACGCAACCGTTCCGATGTGGAATGGATGGTCGGTCAGGGTCCGCCGACGTGGGCTGCGTGCGTGATCGACGCTGAAGTGCGGGCGCGTCAGCAGGTTGGAGATGTTCTCGAGGAGGCCGTGAGGGCAGCTAATGCTCGTGCAAGGGCGCGTCTCGCCGCAGCCAGAGCCATCATGCAACCGCCTGGGGGTGGCTGGGTCTTGGACTTGTCGCAAGGTTAGTAACGGGCGGGTTGGGGCTCGCTTGGTTGTTGCGACCACCCCGCTTTTTATGATGCACAGGCGCAGTAGACCGGACGCGGTTGGAGGACGACCGTGGTCTTGTGCGCCTGGTGTATGGCTGGGACCCGACGCGGACCAACTTATGTACACCGTCGTTGGCCATGGTCACTCGGGTGAACGGCACAACTCTGCGTACGGGTGAGTGGGTTGCCTCAGGGTTTTAGGCTTGGAACGTGCAGGTCCTGTGTTGATCGTTTTTCAAGGCTTGCTCCGCGTGTGCTGCCAGGTAGCCCTGTGGCGCATCAGTCAACCACTGGAATTGGAACTCCCGGTCCAAGGGTCAATCATGAGTGCGTTGCCTGCCTTAGTGCGATGTCGTGTGTTGATGCTAATCGTGCAGGTGACGACGGGACTCGTCACCGAACGGAAGCCGAACGTGCACGTCGCCGTGAGGCCACAAGGACACGTAGGCAGCATGCCCAAGGTGCGCGGTTGTACAGGTCGCAATTGTCTGTATGCTTGCTAAGTGCCTTGTGTTTAGGGTCTCTGCGACATGATTGGTGGGTGCAGGTACGGCGAACACGCTTCAGCGCCAAGGCCAAAATTCGGGCGACCGCCGTGCAGACCGAAGTGCGCAAGGTATGCTGCTGGATATGTTGATGATGACTTCACATCTGGCCTAGGTTCACACAGCCGAGTTGTGCGCGGGCGAAAGGGTGAGAAGGCATTAGCTTCTGGTGGGTGCGATTGATGGGTAAACTATGAGAAGGATGTAGAGCCTGTCGGTAAATTACCCTGGTGTGTGTTGATGTGGCTGACCTTGCAGGAACAGTGGATGTTGTGGCGGCGAATGTTGCCAAAGTGCTGCAGTTTGCATCCGTGCCCTGTGGACCGGAACCCTGTTCACGGATCCAGAACGGATGGGGCGTCCCAGACAGCATTAGTGCAGCGCACGCCTTCAACTCGACGGTTCGCGGCATGTGCAAGTCCAAGGCGTGTTCCGTCTGTGCTGTGTTCATGACGGATCTGGACGCATCAGCGAGTTCTTACCCCCTGCGTTTCGCAAACTCGACAGCTGTAGTAGAGGTGGCTTCAACGCGGGCTGGGAAGACGGGGTTTGTTAGCCTTGAGCCATTAAGGTCGAGTGATGGCAGCATCAACAAGACGTTGAGCACCTTAGAAAATGGTGGCAGTTACCACCTCCTTTCCGCTAGTGCAGCGGGTTCGGTGACACGGAATGCAGTGGGTGGCATCAGCGAGTGCAAGGTTTGCCACGACTGCATGACAAGTCTGAAGAAGGGGAAGGTGAGCGTCGTGCACGGCATTGTTTCAAAATCCGTGTGGTGGCCGGCTGCAACAATATGCTTTTTGTTGCCTATCTTTCCGTGGCAGGTTCCTGTACATTCACTGGCGAGCTTCGACCCCAGCCCCGTCCCTGACGATCTTCCTGCTCTTACGCTCCTGGAGACGCTCTGTGTCGCGCGGATGCGTCCATTCCGCCATGTGGTCGTCTGCAAACCCTGCGGGAACAGGACGATGCCGTCGGACGCCGTGCACCGTGCACTGCTAGGCCATGTGGTCGCTATGGCCAACCCTGACGCGCGTTCAGTATGTGAGGTGCTGCCGCGCTGCATGGACGAGCTTGCTGGCACAGTGCAAGTGGTTTTGTTGAAGCCTGTGTAATCCGACGAGGAGGCGCTCGAGCTTGCGCGACGTGCGCCTGTTCTTCATGTTAACGGGCAGCGTGTCTTGGCTTGGGCACGCCATCTCGCGACTGTCTACCCGAGTGTGCAACTTGACGATGCCGTTGTACGCATGTACGAAAATCTTAATGGGCCCCCCGAAGCTCTGGTTCGAGCTGCAATCTTCCCCAGAACCGACGAAGAAGCAGAGGAATTGGAGCGGCACTACGTTGGAGACCGCGAGGGCTATGCACAAACACGGCATGGCACAGAAGAAGAAGCAGCGGCGGAAGCCGAAGCCGGAGCTGGCGTCGGTGTGGGCATGGCAGTGGACCCCTCTCGTATGATGCAAGGCCTGCACGACCTGGAAGTTCACGTACCCATGGCAGAAAACGTTGCGCCAGAAGGTTCGTTCCTATGATGGGATGTTGCTTCGGGCTTAAGGCGGTGGGGCGTTCTAGTGGGCTGGTGTGGCGTGGTTGGATGAGACATAAGTGGTGATCCTGTCACACAGTAAGTGACGTCAGGGTTGCTCGCATGTGGTACAGGTGCTGTCCTGGCGCATGTCCAATCGCTCTGCAACCAACAGCACGAGGACGGTGGAGCTACGACCGACGCCATGCTGTCATCCCAAGACGAAGGTGAGACGAGGTTTGCCTGGTTTCATGTCTGGAGCGACGGCGGCCGACGGCTTTTCGTCGTCACCAGCGCGTCATCGCCATTCGGTTGGTTTCTTTCAACATCCTGCTTTTCCTTTTTTTACGAGAAGGGCCTACGGCAATCCCGCTTTTTGTTTTGTGTAGGTTTGATGAAAGGATGTGAAGAAGGCCGTAGGGGGCCGATCGCGTCACTTGATTGAAAGAGAGCATGAATCCTCATGAATGCTGCATACATTTCGGCGAAGCAGGGTGTATCGATGCAGGGTGTAGACGACGTCCACATGGTAGCATGTCGACTGGACGAAGGTCCAGTTGGTCCGTGGCGACGCATGACACCGGCAATGCCAAGAACCACACTCTCATCCGCGCATTGCCGCAGTCCTCCTACTTTGACCGGCGCACTGCCCACCAGGACCGCCGCCGGTGCCACCTCCGCCCCGCCCCCAACGTCGTCTTAGCGGCATATGCCAATATTCGTACGTGGAGGCAGTGCAGGGGTTCTTCCAGGCCCCATCTGCACCTGTTTCGTTGGACCTCTCGGGCCAAGCCCGACTTTGCCTGATACCATCTGCATTTCGGACCTTCTCGGGGCATGTACACCCCAGACATGCCCAAACCCACGCATCCTGGACCCCTCCCGGTAATCCACCTATACCTGGAAAACCCCCAACTGCATCCCATCCATGCTTTGGGGCAATGTCCGTCGCAAGGCTTACCGTACGTACCCGGGCCCGACCCCGTCTGTAACCTTCAAAGTGCAGGAATATCCCCCATTGGCACCCAACCTGACCCCTGCCGAAGTGCTATCTGTACCTGCTGGCATGCCCCCAGCCACCGCATCCCCACCCGGGACTAATCCCATCTGCACCTCACCAATTCTAGGGGCAAGCGTCACCCATGCCCGAAACACCATCTGCACCTGGTAACCCCCCGACAGCATCTCAATCTCAATGTGAAGGCACCAGCACAGTCCGCCCCGGGACCGCCTCACATCACCCCGATCGACAATACCAATGACAACACTGACGTCGTCTGATCCCTTTTGGGGTCGGCATTCACAGTCACTCATCTCGTCCTTGACATCTAGGCCTCTTTCTTACCCTATTCATTCCTCATTCGCACTGATCAATCAGTTTTCATCGGACGTCCGAGTTTTGCAACTCCAATAACGGTCAGGTTCATTCCGTAAGAGGACGGTCTCCGCAGCCAAAAATGCGCGGACCCCGTGAAAGGGATCCGTCATTGGTGCCTCACGGGGGAAACCCCCGCGAGCTGCGACACCCCACCGACAAAGCAGCGAGGCATCCTCGCACTACATCGCTGTGAAAAGCGAACGTGGACGGGAACCCGCCAGCAGAACCACCCAAACACGCAGAGACTGCCAGCGGGACAGCACTACCACAGTCGCACCGGGAACGGATCAAGCAGAACATGGGGAAGTCGCCCACACAGGCACCCCAAGGTCCAGTACCCGCACCCCGGACGCGTCCTGTGCCGCTGAAGCTTGAGGTCCTGGACGCCCACGCCTGGCTCATGACGATGTGCGGCAGTCGCTGGCAGGAAGCCCCTCACCCACCAAGCACCCGACCGCCCCCAGCCGGGGCCAGGAGCAGGCTCGCCTGCGGGGCGCAAAAAAACCCACCGACCCTCACTCCTCGGGGGGCGCTGCACGCTGCAGGGTCCCCCGGCCACCCGCAACACTGGATGGAAGGAGCCCACGGAGCCCCAGCCACGCATGGGGACCCCCAACTGGGAGGACCCGGCGCCAAGATCGGCCCCAACGGGAAGCTGCCCTCCGCGGGGCGGCGTCTAACCCGAGCCCCAAGAGCTGCGCCCAGAGCCCGGCTCACTCACCCGAGCCCACAGCTGTAATTCCCATCACGGCCAGGGCCACACGGCAGGCCCAGAAGTGATGCTGCCGCGTGGTGGCTTCCCCACCGCCCGCCGCGGGAAACTTCCCGCTGCAGCCACACCGGGCCACCGCCGCGGGGCGCATATGGGAGTTGCCCATTTGCAGAGGCAATGCTGGGGCCATCCCAAGGCCCATCGGCACCTGGTTCGATATCCATCCCTATCCATCCATCAGGCCAAGACCATCCTGACCTAAATCCATCTGAATCCCAGCCTTCTCGGGGTACACCCAACCCATGCCGCCCTCCCTAAGTGCTACCCGTGCCTGCTGGCATGCCCAGCTTCTGCCTGCTGTTGATCCCCACCATGTCCAACCCACCTGACCCTATCCCTGCTTGGGGCCCACCTCGCCTTGGCTGGAACATTATAAATCAGTGTCTCACCGTGTTGCAAAGCTCAAGCATCCCATACTTCCCCCTCGCGTGACCCCATCTGCAAACCATGTGGACCCAGCCCGTGGCCGACGCACCCGACCCGTCCATCCGCCATCCAAGGGCCCCACGAGCCCTAACACTGCACCTACCCGTGCATAACCTCAGGAATGTATTGCCCAGCTTCTGCCTGTTTATTGTTGTCTTCTGAACTACAGGTTTGCCACCAGGTGCCATCCTACCTCAACTTTCTTCTTGTGGAATTCTTAGCAGTTACCGTATGGCAAAACGCCGTAACATTTATTTGGGCTGACTTCCTAGCTTTAAAATCGCGCGCTTCTGGTTCCCCAATTGCGAACAGTCATCAACTTCGGCCCAAACAAATGTCAACGCGCTCGCAAACCTGTCAATTCAATGCACCTGTTTACGCTCTATCTATAATTCATTCTCGTTATCGTGATGACGCCCAAATCCGTCGCTGCCCCTCCATTTCCTCAACGTCCCTCGCTCAGTCATCCATGTGCTCCGACGCAACTAAGCGCGAAAGCGCGCCGCAACTTGTCAACTCAATGCAACTTGATATGCTGTATCCTTGCGCACACGGGACTTGGCGCACGGGGCACCCTTCCTTGATGTCTCTCACAACCGCGTACCGCCTGTACAATGTACAGGGGCCCACATACGGGCACCACATAAGGCCCAACGGTCCCCTGGGCTATAACCCTCTTTTCCGTTAACGGAAAAACCGGGTATTTACTCCATGTTAAAGTGGATTTTGTTCCATAAAGCATGGTCGCAGCCTTGCCACGCACAGGGGCATTTCAGTGCGCTACACTCGATTGCCGCCGAGTTACCGCGTTGAATGAGACTGAAATGCTCGGCCTTGGGGTACGACACTGTACGGTGTGAGCAAATCGCATAACTCAGGGCGAGCCCAGGTGCAACCCTCGAAATTACTTTACACGTTCTCTCTAAAGCGCATTAGAGTAAGCGCCTCACAGTGGCACGCTACTTCCGCAAAAACTAGGAATTTGATATTCATTTAGCTAACAGAATCTAGCCTACCAAACTTTCTCAAATATCAAGTATATTAAGGTACAACAGACAACAAACATCTTCATGGAGAGCTGCCGCACAGCGGTGTCGGTTGGGGAGCTTTGACGTTGTTTGACCAGCCGAGCGCCCATCGCATTCAAGTCCCGCTGTCAGCCCGCCCTGAAGTCACAGGATCGCCAGAGTGCAAAATATGCCCGCGATATTTTCAGATGATGATGGCAAACCCGGTAGACGCACGAAGGCCGACAAGGAAGCCATGAGCAGCGGACAGCCAGCGTATGAAGTTCGGGAAGCTCAGCGTGTGGCGGCAGGAACCCCCGAAGCGGGACGCCATTTGAGGCGGAGGCCCCCAGCAGCGGGATGCCATTAGGGCCGCGGGCGGTTGATGGATAGCAGGGCCAGCCACCAGGCGATAGTGCCGGCCACAGCGGTAGCTACGCACGCGAAGGGGTGGGGCTTGGGGCGCCCCGCTGCGCCGCTAGGCCCCCAACAGCCCACCCCGGAGGCGCGGCAGATTGTGTGTACCAGCCGCGCCTCCACCACCCTGGCAGCCACCGTCGCCGGTAGCTGGTCATAGAGATCCTCCAGGGAAATGTTCGGGCGGAAGGCCCTCATTCGGCGAGAATGCCACTTGCGGGCGGAAGGCCCTCATTCGGCGAGAATGCCACTTGCAGGCGGAAGGCCATCACTCGGCGGGAATGCCACTTGCGGGCGGAAGGCCCCCTTTCGGCGAGAATGCCACTTGCGGGCGGAAGGCCCTCATTCGGCGAGAATGCCACTTGCGGGCGGAAGGCCCTCATTCGGCGGGAATGCCACTTGCGGGCGGAAGGCCCTCATTCGGCGAGAATGCCACTTTCGGGCGGAAGGCCCTCATTCGGCGAGAATGCCACTTGCGGGCGGAAGGCCCTCATTCGGCGAGAATGCCACTTGCGGGCGGAAGGCCCTCATTCGGCGAGAATGCCACTTGCGGGCGGAAGGCCCTCATTCGGCGAGAATGCCACTTGCGGGCGGAAGGCCCTCATTCGGCGAGAATGCCACTTGCGGGCGGAAGGCCCTCATTCGGCGGGAATGCCACTTGCGGGCGGAAGGCCCTCATTCGGCGGGAATGCCACTTTCGGGCGGAAGGCCCTCATTCGGCGAGAATGCCACTTTCGGGCGGAAGGCCCTCATTCGGCGAGAATGCCACTTTCGGGCGGAAGGCCCTCATTCGGCGAGAATGCCACTTTCGGGCGGAAGGCCCTCATTCGGCGGGAATGCCACTTGCGGGCGGAAGGCCCTCATTCGGCGAGAATGCCACTTGCGGGCGGAAGGCCCTCATTCGGCGAGAATGCCACTTGCGGGCGGAAGGCCCTCATTCGGCGGGAATGCCACTTGCGGGCGGAAGGCCCTCATTCGGCGGGAATGCCACTTTCGGGCGGAAGGCCCTCATTCGGCGAGAATGCCACTTTCGGGCGGAAGGCCCTCATTCGGCGGGAATGCCACTTTCGGGCGGAAGGCCCTCATTCGGCGAGAATGCCACTTTCGGGCGGAAGGCCCTCATTCGGCGGGAATGCCACTTTCGGGCGGAAGGCCCTCATTCGGCGGGAATGCCACTTTCGGGCGGAAGGCCCTCATTCGGCGGGAATGCCACTTTCGGGCGGAAGGCCCTCATTCGGCGGGAATGCCACCTCCCTCGGCGCAATGTCACCCTAGGCGGCTCGTGGTTGTAAGGGACCGGCCTGGCAGGTAGCCACCCGAGACCACGGGAAGGGCATCCCAGGTTTGGTTGAACCCTGGGGGATTCGCGGGCGGGGAAGCCCATTGGCTGGGGGCCATTGGGGAGCCGGAATCCCAATGGCCGGGGGCTAATCACGGGTGTTTGAAGGCCGATGGCCGGACACCGTCGTGGACAGCAAAACTCGTGCGAAGGGGGTGGGCAACCCCGTAGCAGAAGGCCGGACCGGGAGGCCGGCGATCGGCGCGAGGCAGAGCACGGGAGAGGCGCTTAAGTGTGCCAGAGGGGCCTCATGCCCGTGGCCCTCTGAACACCTTCCGAGACCCGAAGGCAAATCACAGATGGTGCCATGTGAGCAAGCAATGCCCATCAGAGGACTGTTAGGAGCAGGGCGAGCCAAAGGCGGATGGCCGCGTGCGACCTACCTAGTTCGACCCGTGGGGAAGCCTGATCTGGAACGACGCTGAAGGCGATGTAACGTACTATGGGTGTGAAACCGTGCGGCGAGAGCAGGCGTGAGTTTTGGACCGCCACAGGAACGCCACAGCTGAAGGTTGTACATGACCTTGCCGGCTGCCGCATCCCTCGCAGGCAGTGTTTGGCAGGGAAGACTAACCGAATATTGAGAAACAGGCAAAGGGAGCCCACGGCAGAATGTGTGTGACCATGGGTGGGGAGCCCCGCGGTCGGCTGACGGCTTGGTAAAGTGGGCGGGGCCTGACGGCAGAGCCGGTCCACCCTGAGCGGGAGGCTCGACGGAATCTACCGGTGCCGGATGAGAACCCAGGCGCTCAGAGAACCATACCTCCTACGTGAAAGGTCGCCGCAGGCGGTGTGTGATTGGGTATTGGTCTAAGACGGCGGTGGAGACCGCCTCGCGGGTAAGAGGGCTGTGAGATTGCAGCTTCCCACTCGATTGGGAAGAAGCCTGGAGGCGCAGGGTGGTGAAGCTGGACGCCCGGGGTGCGACAGGAAACAGTCGGGCCAGCACCGTTTCTATTTCGTCCCGAAACCGGGAGGCGCTGCGAGAGGCGTCGAGACGCCTCGAGCTCTTCTAAGCCCGGGTCAGGGAGTTGTCAGCCCGGTGCAGCGAGTGGAGTAGGAGTCGCGAGCACGCCCATGCGGCGTGCGCGACTCGTGCGCAAGCGACCTTTGGGTACCCTGGCAAGCCGAGGGTCTAGTGGTTGGCGGTTGCACGTGTGTATGCCGCGGGACGCGGTGTGGGTTGGGCTGCGTTCGATAGAGCATGGGTACGGGTGTACCTGGCGCCAACGGGCGCCTAGCCAAACTCACTTTAGCCCAAGTACGGCGAGAACAGTTGAACTCCAGCAGTGAATGAGACTGAAATGCTCGGCCTTGGGGTACGACACTGTACGGTGTGAGCAAATCGCATAACTCAGGGCGAGCCCAGGTGCAACCCTCGAAATTACTTTACACGTTCTCTCTAAAGCGCATTAGAGTAAGCGCCTCACAGTGGCACGCTACTTCCGCAAAAACCCCCACCCGCCCTCCCTGTTTCGCGGCAAGACAGCCGTGTGATTGGGCGTGGGGCCCTTGACACCTAGCGAGCAGCGGACGCCTGCATCGCTACGCCAGACTGACAGACACCCGTTCACAGGAGATGCTCTGTGGAGTATACCCCGCGCCACCGCATCCGTGTCCCAGACACAAGCCGCGAACATCCCACCCGCTGTCACGCCACGCGCCGCCGCTGCAATGGCTGCTGGGCCCCAAGTGCCTGTGCTCATCGGTGTATCGCCCTAACACGGCCGTGCTCTTGATCTGCCCCAGCGACTTCAACTCTGACTGCTCTAGACCCCGCTTAGCCGCCGCCTGGAGCGCCCCGCGGCGGAAGCTGTGGTTAGTTTCGCCCTCGTAGAGCTCGGCATCGCGAAGGTGGCGCCGGATGCGCGCCCCCAGCGCAGAGCTGCTCAGTGGCTCCTCCTTAAAGGACCGGCGGTCGCTGCGGAGAGGCCGGAAGAGGTAGCAGCTGATGGCACAACCTTCCGCATCCGGCTGACTAGCCCGCCAGACGTAGTAGGCGAAGGTCTGCGGGAAGCATACCGCCGGGCGTGCCAGGTTTGGCTCCAAGAATACAGCGGGTGCCCGTTGCGCCCGGTAGGTCTTGGTGCCGCGCTCTCGAACGCACATCCGGTACGAGTCACCAGGAGCCCACTCCCACGGTGGTGGCAGTGGGAGCCGCGGATCAGCCTCGTCCGGCTTTTCGGGGTTGCAGAAGTCAGCCCACGCCAGCTTGCCCGTGTCGAAGCCCCGGTACGTGCTTTGCCACATGAACTGCGCGCAGAGCAGGTCGCGGGAGAAGAGCAGTGCATCCACCGCCTTCTGCGCAGCCAGCAGCTGGCCCATCAGGTACTCGCACAGGCGCTCGTACTTCTCCTCAGACAGCGGCACCGCAGACAGTTCGTCGTAGCCACCCAGCATGCGCAGCCGGGTGTAACCCGCGCGATAATCGGTGACCCACGGAGACTCACACGGGTTGCCCCGACCGGTGGCTGGATCGTAGGGTCCTACCCTCCCGGTACGGGTAAAGTAGCCGCTGAGGGCGGACAACATCCCTTTCACGGCCTGGGGCCCGGCGTCCTCCTGCTTCCGCCCGGGATGGTTCGGTAGCCACCATTCTTCCGTGTAGACAAGAAGGGACTCGGGGCCCACAGTGGCCAACCCGATGTCCTCCCCCGTGCTGCTGAGCCAAGCCGCGAACTCCTTCGCCGCCGAATCCTGGCGCTCGCGAGTGGCGTTGGCCAGGGCCTGATCCATGACGGCCTGGGCCTTCAAGAGGCCACGCTGGTAGAAGCCCGCTTTAGGTGGCGGGGGCTGATAGCGGGGTATCTGGGCCACACGAGCAGCCCGTAGCGCTGCGAACCCCGGGCGAGCCTACGGGACAAGGTGATCGTCAGCATGTCGAGGTAGCAATCGAGTCGAGGTAACGGCCACTCACCAAGCTCGGTGGCGGAACCAACGGGGATGGCCCACCCGAAAGAAGGGGGCGGATTCCAGACGAAGCCGTGTTCTCGGCCCCGAGTTGCAGCACACCGGGAACGTTCGGTGGTCGCGCCTGCACGAACACCGGCGATTTATGAGTATTAGGACGGCTCGGCCAACGTTCACGTCGGCGAATAGGCACCCACCGAGAGCGAACGGTCGGAGGCCAGGGCAGGCCCCTCCGGCCGAGGGGCTTGGGCCCCCGGCAGCAGCCCCTCAATGCCGGACCCGAACGGAAGCCCTCCCATCGAGTCCGTTGGTCGCGCCTGCAAGAACCGCGAGGCTTCAGCATCAGCACACCAACGAGAGATATCGACTGACACGATGTACGTCAACTTACCAAGCTTGGCCAGGTGAGGGCCCGCCCGACAGACGCGTCACCAAGAACGGCATCGACACTCGGCAGGCCCGCGGCCCCCGCCGCAGAGCAAAGCACCCCGAGGGGATTAGGGCTGACGAAAGGGCCTGCGCCAATGGCAAGGGTTCAGTACGGCGAAAGGCTGGCAGCTCCCTGCGAGGCTAACCTACCCGCATGACCAGAGACGGGCGAGATTCGCCCTCAATGCTTGTTGGACGCACTTGCAGCCGCAAGCCGACGCCAGGGGTGGAAAGATCCAACACGAATGGCGCAGGCATATCGGACAGATCGACTCCTGCCCATGCAGTCGCTGCTGCCTCGCGCTCAATGTAGTTGATTTCTTCCTGCTTAATGAATCAGGACAATTACTAGCAATGAACGCCATCAACCGTTGTGTTACATTTCTCCCTTACCGGAGCAGCGCGAGCAGGCGGCAACAGGAAATCGTTTGAGCGGTTACCCAACGAATTACTTAACCCGCCGTATAAGAGGCTCACATTCCCACTGGAGCCAGGCCCACCCACCCCACCCGTTACGGACTGCGTTCGATAGAGCATGGGTACGGGTGTACCTGGCGCCAACGGGCGCCTAGCCAAACTCACTTTAGCCCAAGTACGGCGAGAACAGTTGAACTCCAGCAGTGGACCAGCCAGAACCGGCCGGTATCGGGCCCGGTCTCCACGCCCTGGCGCCACACTGGCCTCTATAACTAGAAATACCATCCATTTTTACCATCTCTCAGCACCCATCGTGTACCTGAGTCGGCAAAATCAGTTAATCCCTGTTAATCTCTACCCGGATCGTGAGCAACTCCGGGCGCCGCAGGCCGCGGTTTTGCGTCGGATCTTGGTCATGTCGCGGAAGAACGTGTAAAACCAAAAGGCAGTGATGATTAGAATGTCCAGATTGCGCTGCGTTTCCTGAACTGGGAAGTCGTCAACGGGTTGCAGGGACGGGTTGCAGGGCGGGCTTCCGTCAGAGGTTCCGTACTGCATGCCGAGGGTGTGCGCCTGCGTACGTGTCTGGGAGCGATGCGTCCCTGTGAAGTCAGTTGTTTCAATACTTGAATGTATTACAAGGCAGCTGGGTGGTGCAGACCGCAGGGGGGTCCGCATCCCTGGGGTCATCGGTGACAGCCGCAGCCTCCTCACCACACACTGCAACAACGAAACCACGCCGCCTAGCCGCACCGGCCAGACGCCACAATTGCACCGAAGCACACCCCGCACCCACTTTGCTCGGGAACCACCCCGTTCCCGAGCTCGAGCCCTAGCCCCAGCTTATTTTGCTGCTCTCGTGGTGGCCAATTCCTGCCAAGAGGGCAGGCAGGACGGCACTTCCCTTCGTACGGCCTGAGGCAGTGTCCACCCTAAGACCCTAACGAGCAGGTCGCCCGCGGTAGTGCGGTGTGCAGGCCCGCCTGGATCACCCGCAAAAGCCACTTCAACCTCGCCAAGGCATTATCCGGCGGAGAATCACAGCGGGTGGGTGGGTGGGACTATCGCCGGCGGACAAGTGCCGTTCCCCAGCTCGGAGATCGGATCTCGGACAGAAAAAGGTTCCGAACAAGGTTCTGAAAAATCTGAACAGCACGCGCAGGTCATTATGAGAAACGAACCGCACTCTGGCATGAAAAGCCGTTCCGCCGTCGGCGCTTTCGGCTGCGCCCAGCAGGCGGCGCGCAGGTGTTTCCGTACAGGGACCGCCGTACACGTGTCTCCGGACAGAGTCCCAAGCAGATTCCTGGCCAGCCTTCAAGGGCCCCGCGGACGTCGGAGAGGATCTGTCGTACGTTCAGATGTACGGTAGCCCCGTGACAATGATCGCGGTGCGTCGAATGAGATTCACTTGGGTGTGGAGCCTGTGGAGCCTATAGGCAGCTAACGCCGGTGAGCGAGGGCGGTCGCATGATGCGGGAGCATGCGATGTAGGGTGGACCATGCCCGTGTCCCGCCAGCAGCAGGAGCCGATGAAGCAGCAGGAGCCGAGGCGGTGGTGGTCATGGCATCACCGAGGCCCAGCTCCGTCACAGTCCCCGGGCACCCGCCTGGTCGCGCGCGCGGTGCGGGGACGGGTGGGGGTGCGAGTCAGGGAGCGGATGCGCACGCGCGAGTGCAGCGGCGGGTCAGCAAGGTGGCGGGAGCGGGTTGCCCCCTGCAGTGTCTCCCGTACGCTGTTTAGTACTGGGGTGGAGGGGGAAGGCGAACGATGTTCGCGCCGCGCCTGCAACTAAGGAAAGGCTACAGCTGCAAAGGAGCATCGTGTGAGCACCGAGGTGAGTGCATACATCAATCGGGCACAATGACGTGTGTTTGCCCGCGGATCTGTTCGCTCCCTTCGCTCCTTCGATCTTTGTGCCACACCGCCCGCTGCACTATTAGGTCTGCGCACGGCTGGTGAACATCGTACGGTACGACATATTTGCAACCCAGCCGTTGTCCCCCGGTCCCCTCACCAGGTTGCCTCTCTGTCGTGCAGTAAAGCGCGTCGACCAGCAGCACACCAAGAGCGCCACGAGGGGTTTACCGCAGGGGAAGACGGAAACGGCACAGGTTGGAGCACAATTACAGCAGCGTGGCAGCAGTGATTTATTCCAAAATAGGAATACATTCCGCAAAAATGTTCTCTGCCGGTGGCAGCTCACGTTGGCCAGCAGGGCAGGGCACCCGCCCCCCCAACCCCGCCCGCCCCATCGTCGCCAAAGGCACCGACATGGACGAGTACTGCCTCACTTCCGTACAATTGGATAGTGTCATACAACTTGTCGTACTGCTATCGTACTGCCGTACCTGGTTATAGTTGCCGCCCTGCAGGTCGATGGGGTTGGAGATGGAGAGCGGGTTGGAGCTCACAACGTTGAGGCCGCCCGTGCCGACACACCAGCACCGCCGGCGCCGAGGGCCTTCGCCGCCGCAAGAGCTACAGCATCCGTGTTGGCAGCCGGCTGTACCGCAGCTGCAGCAGGCTGCGTCTGAACTGGAAGGAGCCAGCCGCCGAGGCTGCCACCGCGGATGACGCGGCGCCGGTGGTGGCCGCTGAGCCGGCGGGGTACTGCAGCGGATTCGCCGTGGCAGCAACCCACGGCAGCGCGGACTGCTGCAGGGCTGAGGGTCTGTGGTCGCCGCCTGCCCAGTGGGTTTGGGTTTCGGAGCACCACAACCGGTAGCAAGCCAGTGGAGCACGCCAGATGTTTGGCAAGCCGACGCCTGGCATACAGGTTGTGTGCGTCCCTGAAAGATGACCGTAAGGTTTCCGTAATCCGAGAAAAAGATGTTTACGGGACGCGAACTATGTCCATGAGATAGCTGCATGTCGGGAAGCGAATGACCACGACCCACGGGTCCGGTCAGATCGCCCACCATGTGCGTGCGCACGTGGGGGGAGTGAGCTCGCCTCAAACGAGGCACATGCATGTCGCGTATCTGTGTTACATATCGGTCGCATAGCCATTATCCCCTTGCATTGCACCAGCGTTGGCACAATGCACGTGCTGCCGTCGCTGTCGACGGGCTGCTGCGGCTGACGGACCGTCCGAGGGGGCCCGCGACCGGACGAAGGACTCACAGCGGGTGCCGCAGCCGGTGCGGGACCGGGGCGAGCCCAGCGCCGCCGCTGCCACCGGATCGGTGCGCCCCGTCGCGGCGGGGGCAGGCGCGCCGGCGCCGGCGCCGGGGCTGACGTCGCGGCGTGCGGGCGCTGCGGCAGATGTCGAGGAGCCCTTGCCGCATTCAGGCGCTGCTGCGTGTCCGAGTAGGCCTGCGGGCAGACAGGGCCGGTTGGCGTTTCAACATTTGGGTTTGGGGTTTAGGGTTTAGGTTATACCGAGACGGGTTTAGGGTATTAACCGGGTTTTGGTTTAGAGTTTAGACCGAGGAGACGTTTTCGATCACGCAGGCCGCGCAGCAGGGGCCATCAGCTCGTGACGGCTTCTGGAGGGGATGCGATGCCGATTAGATCGGTGCGTCTGGTGCGCCCGGGAGGGACCCGGAGGAGGCAGATGCTGGCCAGCGGTAGTCAATGGCAGAGAAAGATGATCCTTTGTGCGGTCCGCGGTGAGTCTGTGGCATTCATTCAGACATCTTCAGGATGCAGGGGTTTTTAGCGGCCAACGGCAAAGCACTGGACAACACCCGAACCGCTTACCTGCAGAAAGGAACCGGCTGTCAGCGGGGCTGGCTGATGTCGGGTTCCATACGGCATCCAGGAGGCGCGCTGCGGCGTCGGGGGAGTGGGGCGTCAGCGGCGTGGGCGGGCGGCGGCGGCGGGATGCGGCACCCGACTTCACTATCAACAAAACGCGGCGATGTGATCTGAGTCCCCCCTGGGCGCCGGAGTGCCGCTGGCGGTCCGCTGCTGCCGTCACTGCAGCAACACGAACCCGTTTCGGATGGATGCCGCATCCGCCCCCCATGCCCCGCATCACGCGCGGCGGCCACTGCAATCAACTACGTGCCCTTGGCTCAGCTCCGGCCCCGCCTCGCAGCCACGACAGGCCCAGAACAGCAGCTACGGTATTGCGGCAATCCGCTGCTTAGAACGGGGGGGGAAGGCCCAACGCACCCCTGCAGCGCTCGCGAAGGTGACGCCTCGTCCTGCTGATGCACCCACGGGCACACCGGTAAGGCAGGCAGGCAGGCAGGCAGGCAGGCAGGCAGGCAGGCAGGCAGGCAGGCAGGCAGGCAGGCAGGCAGGCAGGCAGCGGGCGGGTGGGCAGGCAGGAAGGTAGTGGGCAATCAGGCAGGCAGGCAGGTAGGTGGGCAATCAGACAGGCAGGCAGGCAGGCATCGTTACTTTGCTAGGAACATAGGAAGCCGAGCAACATCGTTTCGCGGGGGCCCGCCGAGTTGGGCGCCGAACCGCCGATGAGGATCAACCCCTTGGAGCCCGTCCATGTCCGGCACCCCTCACTGACCCGCGCTGACGGCGGGCGCCAGCCACAGCAGCGATATGGCCACGAAGGCGAGCGCCATCATCAGGGCGTAGCGCAGGAGCGGCGGCTGGCGACGTCGCATCACGGGGGCCACGTGGGCTCGCCGCCGCGGCGCCTCTGGGATTGGCGGCACCTCGGGTTCGGACCCAGGTGCACCGGGGTAGCGGGTCGACATCCGTGCGCCGCTTGGCCGCTAGGTCGTGCGACTAGCTGCATTTCCAAATGTCGTGAAGTACGGTCAGAGAGGTGGAGGACGTAAGAGGGTTTGAGGACGTCCACGCGCGGTGTAAGGCGTCACGTTTCAAACGTTCAGGAGGAGTCCTGTACCCCCGTCGTGGGTAGTGAGGCCAGGTGCGCGCACTTCGTTCAGCTGGTCGTGGGCCCGCCGAATGAGTTCGTGGCCAGGTTTGGCTGGCACGTACTGCTTCAACATTCAGTCGACGCGAAGGCTGGAGTTCGTGCACACTAGGGAAGGTGAGCTTCCCTGGTTTGTTTTGTTTAAGTCGGGAGGCCGTGATGGACAGGTGTTTCTGAGCTTGTCAGGCCGGGCACGTTTCGGTCCTGCCCTGTTTTGACAGATAGGCGGATCCTGGCCCGGGGTCTTCGCCCCTCAGCGAGTAGCGATGTCTTTAAAGGGAGCGCAGTAAATTCCGTCATCGGCGCGATTTTTTCCATGGTTACTGCGATTAGATTCGATTCAGGGGAGTGTCGCGTACAGGCCCACGCGTGGACCGTGGAGCTTCGAAGGCAGGAATGGAGTTACCCCTCACCACATGTCTTAGTACTATGTATCAGCATGAGAACATGAAGGGGGCATTGCATGAGGTTGTCGCGAAGAATGAACGAACGTTACAGCGGACCCCACAGGGATTAACTACGAATATTCGTTGGGCCCTGGCAGCATGCCGAAATAGGTTGAGAGAGCATGAGTAGGCGACCCAGGGGTCAAGCAGTGAACGATAAGCAGACACGCCCGTGAGCACAGATTTCCCCCATTAGCGTGCAAGCATGTCCTGTCCCGATGCGTGTGAATAAAGATTCAAGCGTCGTAAAATTCTGTCATGTGGCTTGATCAAACCAAGACACCGTTTCTACTTCATCGATAACCTCTATGTAAATTTCATTGGGAATGGTACAAAGTATTGCTAGGGATCCTGTCCTGGCGCTGATCGGCGTCAACGTTTATTCAGAAAATGTCGTACAGACTTACTCCTGCTCACCGCTTTCGAGACTCCGTAACTGTCTTGTGTAAACCTGTTGTTTTACCTGTGTCAACGGGCTCGCTTTTAATCCCGGAGAACGGTCGCAGCCAATTCCGAGAAAATTTTCCCAATTGTCTGCGTTCATTTGTAATTACAACTGACAATGAG